>JAUIMM010000908.1:960000-1085000 GCA_031769625.1 Taudactylus pleione
GTTAATATGTTCTACTGTCAGATGTTACTATGGTATACTGTCAGATGTTACTATGGTATACTGTCAGATGTTACTATGGTATACTGTCATGTTACTATGTTCTACTGTCAGATGTTACTATGGTATACTGTCAGATGTTACTATGGTATACTGTCAGATGTTACTATAGTATACTGTCATGTTACTATGTTCTACTGTCAGATGTTACTATGGTATACTGTCAGATGTTACTATGGTATACTGTCAGATGTTACTATGGTATACTGTCAGATGTTACTATGGTATACTGTCATGTTACTATGTTCTACTGTCAGATGTTACTATGTTCTACTGTCAGATGTTACTATGGTATACTGTCAGATGTTACTATGGTATACTGTCAGATGTTACTATGGTATACTGTCAGATGTTACTATAGTATACTGTCATGTTACTATGGTATACTGTCAGATGTTACTATGGTATACTGTCAGATGTTACTATGGTATACTGTCAGATGTTACTATAGTATACTGTCATGTTACTATGTTCTACTGTCAGATGTTACTATGGTATACTGTCAGATGTTACTATGGTATACTGTCAGATGTTACTATAGTATACTGTCATGTTACTATGTTCTACTGTCAGATGTTACTATGGTATACTGTCAGATGTTACTATGGTATACTGTCAGATGTTACTATGGTATACTGTCAGATGTTACTATGGTATACTGTCAGATGTTACTATGGTATACTGTCAGATGTTACTATAGTATACTGTCAGATGTTACTATAGTATACTGTCATGTTACTATGGTATACTGTCAGATGTTACTATGGTATACTGTCAGATGTTACTATAGTATACTGTCATGTTACTATGTTCTACTGTCAGATGTTACTATGGTATACTGTCAGATGTTACTATGGTATACTGTCAGATGTTACTATAGTATACTGTCATGTTACTATGTTCTACTGTCAGATGTTACTATGTTCTACTGTCAGATGTTACTATGGTATACTGTCAGATGTTACTATGGTATACTGTCATGTTACTATGTTCTACTGTCAGATGTTACTATGTTCTACTGTCAGATGTTACTATGGTATACTGTCAGATGTTACTATGGTATACTGTCAGATGTTACTATGGTATACTGTCAGATGTTACTGTGGTATACTGTCAGATGTTACTGTGGTATACTGTCAGATGTTACTGTGGTATACTGTCAGATGTTACTGTGGTATACTGTCAGATGTTACTGTGGTATACTGTCAGATGTTACTGTGGTATACTGTCATGTTACTATGTTCTACTGTCAGATGTTACTATGGTATACTGTCAGATGTTACTATGGTATACTGTCAGATGTTACTATGGTATACTGTCAGATGTTACTATGGTATACTGTCAGATGTTACTATGGTATACTGTCAGATGTTACTATGGTATACTGTCAGATGTTACTATGGTATACTGTCAGATGTTACTATGGTATACTGTCAGATGTTACTATGGTATACTGTCAGATGTTACTATGGTATACTGTCAGATGTTAATGTGGTATACTGTCAGATGTTACTATGGTATACTGTCAGATGTTACTATAGTATACTGTCATGTTACTATGTTCTACTGTCAGATGTTACTATGTTCTACTGTCAGATGTTACTATGGTATACTGTCAGATGTTACTATAGTATACTGTCATGTTACTATGTTCTACTGTCAGATGTTACTATGGTATACTGTCAGATGTTACTATGGTATACTGTCATGTTACTATGTTCTACTGTCAGATGTTACTATGGTATACTGTCAGATGTTACTATGGTATACTGTCAGATGTTACTATGGTATACTGTCAGATGTTACTATGGTATACTGTCATGTTACTATGGTATACTGTCAGATGTTACTATGGTATACTGTCAGATGTTACTATGGTATACTGTCATGTTACTATGTTCTACTGTCAGATGTTACTATGGTATACTGTCAGATGTTACTATGGTATACTGTCAGATGTTACTATAGTATACTGTCATGTTACTATGTTCTACTGTCAGATGTTACTATGTTCTACTGTCAGATGTTACTATGTTCTACTGTCAGATGTTACTATGTTCTACTGTCAGATGTTACTATGGTATACTGTCAGATGTTACTATGGTATACTGTCAGATGTTACTATGGTCTACTGTCAGATGTTACTATGGTCTACTGTCAGATGTTACTATGGTCTACTGTCAGATGTTACTATGGTCTACTGTCAGATGTTACTATGGTCTACTGTCAGATGTTACTATAGTATACTGTCAGATATTACTATGGTATACTGTCAGATGTTACTATGGTATACTGTCAGATGTTACTGTGGTATACTGTCAGATGTTACTGTGGTATACTGTCAGATGTTACTGTGGTATACTGTCAGATGTTACTGTGGTATACTGTCAGATGTTACTGTGGTATACTGTCAGATGTTACTATAGTATACTGTCATGTTACTATGTTCTACTGTCAGATGTTACTATGGTATACTGTCAGATGTTACTATGGTGTACTGTCAGATGTTACTATAGTATACTGTCATGTTACTATGTTCTACTGTCAGATGTTACTATGGTATACTGTCAGATGTTACTATGGTATACTGTCAGATGTTACTATGGTATACTGTCAGATGTTACTATGGTATACTGTCAGATGTTACTATGGTATACTGTCATGTTACTATGTTCTACTGTCAGATGTTACTATGGTATACTGTCAGATGTTACTATGGTATACTGTCAGATGTTACTATAGTATACTGTCATGTTACTATGTTCTACTGTCAGATGTTACTATGGTATACTGTCAGATGTTACTATGGTATACTGTCAGATGTTACTATGGTATACTGTCAGATGTTACTATAGTATACTGTCATGTTACTATGGTATACTGTCAGATGTTACTATGGTATACTGTCAGATGTTACTATGGTATACTGTCAGATGTTACTATGGTATACTGTCATGTTACTATGTTCTACTGTCAGATGTTACTATGGTATACTGTCAGATGTTACTATAGTATACTGTCATGTTACTATGTTCTACTGTCAGATGTTACTATGGTATACTGTCAGATGTTACTATGGTATACTGTCAGATGTTACTATAGTATACTGTCATGTTACTATGGTATACTGTCAGATGTTACTATGGTATACTGTCAGATGTTACTATAGTATACTGTCATGTTACTATGTTCTACTGTCAGATGTTACTATGGTATACTGTCAGATGTTACTATGGTATACTGTCAGATGTTACTATAGTATACTGTCATGTTACTATGTTCTACTGTCAGATGTTACTATGTTCTACTGTCAGATGTTACTATGGTATACTGTCAGATGTTACTATGGTATACTGTCAGATGTTACTATGGTATACTGTCAGATGTTACTGTGGTATACTGTCAGATGTTACTATGGTATACTGTCAGATGTTACTATGGTATACTGTCAGATGTTACTATGGTATACTGTCATGTTACTATGGTATACTGTCAGATGTTACTATGGTATACTGTCAGATGTTACTATGGTATACTGTCAGATGTTACTGTGGTATACTGTCAGATGTTACTATGGTATACTGTCAGATGTTACTATGGTATACTGTCAGATGTTACTATAGTATACTGTCAGATGTTACTATGGTATACTGTCAGATGTTACTGTGGTATACTGTCAGATGTTACTGTGTTCTACTGTCAGATGTTACTATGGTATACCGGTATACTGTCAGATGTTACTATGGTATACTGTCAGATGTTACTATGGTATACTGTCATGTTACTATGGTATACTGTCAGATGTTACTATGGTATACTGTCAGATGTTACTGTGGTATACTGTCAGATGTTACTGTGGTATACTGTCAGATGTTACTGTGGTATACTGTCAGATGTTACTATAGTATACTGTCATGTTACTATGGTATACTGTCAGATGTTACTATGGTATACTGTCAGATGTTACTGTGGTATACTGTCAGATGTTACTGTGGTATACTGTCAGATGTTACTATGGTATACTGTCAGATGTTACTATGGTATACTGTCAGATGTTACTATAGTATACTGTCATGTTACTATGGTATACTGTCAGATGTTACTATGGTATACTGTCAGATGTTACTATGGTATACTGTCAGATGTTACTGTGGTATACTGTCAGATGTTACTATGGTATACTGTCAGATGTTACTATGGTATACTGTCAGATGTTACTATAGTATACTGTCAGATGTTACTATGGTATACTGTCAGATGTTACTATGGTATACTGTCAGATGTTACTGTGGTATACTGTCAGATGTTACTGTGTTCTACTGTCAGATGTTACTATGGTATACCGGTATACTGTCAGATGTTACTATGGTATACTGTCAGATGTTACTATGGTATACTGTCAGATGTTACTATGGTATACTGAATTAAAATTACAAGCATTTCATAAGTGCCAAAGGCTTTTATTGACAATTACATTAAGTTTATGCAAAGAGTCAATATTTGCGGTGTTGACCCTTCTGTTTCAAGACCTCTGCAATTCGCCTTGACATGCTGTCAATCAACTTCTGGGCCACATACTAACGGCCGCCCATTCTTGCCTAATCAATGCTTGGAGTTTGTCAGAATTTGTGGGTTTTGTCCACCCACCTCTTGAGGATTGACCACAAGTACTCAATGGTCTGGGGAGTTTCAAAATTTCGATGTTTTGTTCCCCGAGCCACTTAGTTATCACTTTTGCCTTATGGCAAGGTGCTCCATCATTCTGGAAAAGGCATTGTTCATCACCCTTGGATGGTTTGGAGAAGTTGCTTTTGGAGAATGTTTTGGTACCATTCTTTATTCATGGCTGTGTACTTAGGCAAAGTTGTGAGTGATCCCACTCCCTTGGCTAAGAAGCAACCCCATACATGAATGGCCTCAGGATGCTTTACTGTTGGCATGACACATGACTGATGGTAGCGCTCACCTGTATGTACATGTAACAGTCTCTCTCCCAGCACCACTTCTGGTAATCTCTACTAATGCATTTTCACCGTGGTATGTAACAGTCTCACTCCCAACACCACTTCTGGTAATCTCTACTAATGCATTTTCACCATGGTATGCAACAGTCTCACTCCTAGCACCCACCACTTCTGGTAATCTCTATTAACTCATTTTCATTGTGGTATGTACACATGCCTCCTCACCTCTGGGTGTTCCTCTAGTAAAAATCTCACTCCCAACTCCTCTTCTGGTCATCTCTTACGCGCCTCACCCTGGTATGCGCACATGCCTCCTCAACTCTGGATGTTCCTCTAGTAGCATTCAGTGCTCATATAAAGTGGCACAAATGTCACTTATAGGTTAATGAGCCTATCTCAGTCCTACTTTACCCATGAGGTTATGAATGCGTTTCACAATAAAATGCATAAACAATCAAACCCCCAGGCAGTAATAACAAATATACTTACTAAAAACATGTCTTAACACTTGCATAAAGTGTAAAAGATAATTAAAGACAAACACAATGCACATACACAAGCTATAATACAAAATACTTATAAACAAATGACATAAGCATCTATCACTAAGTTCTCCCCAAAATATAGAATAATAAGCATAAATCACATCATCAAATTATCTCAATGCATAGAAAAAAAGTAAAATGAATTAAAAAGTACACTGATATGAGATAGATATATATGAGATGAATATATTTATGAGATATATATTAGATAGATATGAGATTAATAGAATCATATTCATTATAAAGGGCTCAGCATCTCGTAAACTAAAAATTATAATCAATTGAGATCCTTATTGCCCAGCTACAGTTTAGGGTTAGTTTGATTGTATAGTTGTATTGTCTAATATTGTGTTATAATGTAGACTGAGGAAAGTGAGACTATTACTTTATACATAACCATATTGTATTGATTCTGTGTACTAGTTATTCGGGGGGATTGTTTTGTACTACTGTTTGGCTTGTTTTCTTCATCTTTGTAAATCCTGCAATTGTGTACATGTTATTTATATTGTAATAAATTAATTAAATATAGAATAATTTTTCTTTATTTGTAACATGAGTATATAATTTGATGGTCTTACCTCCACATACAGTACGCACTTAACATTTCTTTTTCTTTTTTCATAATAGTTTTTATTGAATATTTAGTACAAACAAAAAAAAATGAGGATACAGAAAGAAAAAAGGGGAAGCCAGACATATTGCATATCACAAAGCAGAATATTATTGGTCAGCTTACAAACATATTCATAGACATAAAAGAAAACTTGTAATACACATAAGAACAATTAGAAACAAGATACTAAAGGAGCGATGTGTAGAACTACCCCGAGTCTGAATGAGGTGAGCAGAGAACACCTAGATCAACAGGAGCACTATAAATGGTGCAATGAACTTGTTTTTCCCTATATTCTCCCCATTGAAACCATTTCATATGGACGGAGTTAGCAGAGGAGGAATATTTGCTATCCAATGTTTCAAAAACAAAGTGCTTATGAACCTTGTTTTCTATAACTGTGATGTTGGGCAGGGAAGCAATCTTCCACCCCTGGGCAATTGCTGCCTTCGTAGCTATTCAAATATGTCCCATGATGTATCTCACCACGGGATAATGTCCCAGGATAAAAATGAAATAAAGCAATTAGGGGCTCCGCAGGAATGGTTGTTCCAACTTTATTAGTTATCATGGAAAACACCACATTCCATAGTGGTCGATGTAGTGACCAGAAAACATGGAGAATGTCTCCCACCAAACCACAGTTTCGCCAGCAATATTGGGAGACATAGGGACATATTTTATGTTGCCTCTCAGGTGTAAAATATGCTCTCTGAAGTAGCTTATAATACATTTCTGAATGATTAATACATTTGGATACTGTAAAAACAGAACGAAAAATAATATTCCAATCATCTTCAGAAAGATCTACAGCTAAATCTCTCTCCCATTTGATCTGGCATGGTAATTTCCCCTTTTTATTTATTCTTATCTGACACTGATACCACCAAGAGATACCTCCTTTATGATTAGGAGATTGGAGACGAAGCAACAGCAACGCTGGGAAGGCAGGTTTCTTAAGTGGAGAAGGGAGGTGGCTTTGCAACCAATGTGTCAGCTGTAAGTATTTATAAAAGTCCTGCTTCATTAGTCCAAATTGAGTTTGAAGAAACACAAATGGGACAAGACCATTTTCTGTGAATACGTCACTCAGGGAAGAAAGGCCCCAACCCATGAACCTAAATACAAATCTGGAATCAAATTAGCTATCGATTGGAGAGACAGATTAGGAGAAGGCAAGGAAATTTCTTCATCTAAAGAAACATATGCATGCCAGCACATTATTGTAGTCCCAACTGCTTTACAGAATCCCGGTCTGAAGGAAATTTCAGAGGGGGGCAACCAGAATAAATCAGAAAGGGGGAAGGGATGCATAAATTCCCTTTCAATAAGTACCCAGGGTTTGGGGCAGTCAATTATGAACCAATCTCTGGCCTGACTAAGAATATAAGCTGAATGATAGCGTTCCAAGTCTGGGAAGGCTATTCCTCCAACCGCCTTGGATAGGATGAGAGTGCTTCTTGCTATTTTGGGTCTATTCCCTTTTCAGATATATTTACTAAGTATTTGATAAAATTTATTACATATAAATTTAGATAGGGGTCTAGGGATGGTACAAAATAAGTACATAAGTTTTGGGAGGAGCACCATTTTTGCAGCCGCAATCCGTCCTAGCCAGGATACCTCATGTAGCATCCATTCCTTAGTTAAAATTTCATAGGCTTTCAATAATGGCCCAAAATTACATTCAATGAGATCATGATCTCTAGCTAAATGCACTCCCAGGTATTTAAGTGATTAGATTTCCATATATATCTGTAGGTCTCCTTGAACTTTTCCAAAAGTGCATTCGGGATGTTAAAGGGAAGGGCCTCTGTCTTAGTGGTGTTTAGTTTGTAATACGACACTGCTGTATATTGATCTAAAACAGCATGTAGTGCTGGAAGAGACTCTTCTGGGTGAAGTAAACATAATAAGATATCGTCTGCAAATAAGCTTATCTTGTGGGAGGAGCCCCCGAGAAAAGGGCCGTGTATGCTATTTAGGGATCTAATCGTCTCAGCCAGAGGCTCAATGGCAAGCGCAAAGATGAGTGGTGAAAGGGGACATCCCTGACGTGTGCCGTTTGATATGTCATGTCTGTCAGATAGACAACCATTGACAAACACTTTTGTGGAAGGGCAGATATATAGAGCCGAGATGGAGTCTAAAATTCTCCCCTGGAAACTGAATGGTGCAAAACCTCCGTCAAATATCCCCAATGTAGACGGTCAAATGCCTTCTCGGCATCAAGAGACAAAATCAGCAAGAGCTCTGTAAGGAAATCATAAAGCTCTTTTATGTCTGGGCCTGTCTGTCCATCACAAATCCAACCTGATCCAGTTTAATGAGTTGGCAATAAACGGGATAAATGATTAGCAACCAATTTAGCGAACAATTTGACATCTGTGTTCAATAATGCAATATGGCGGTAGTTAGCTACAACATGAGGGTCTGTACCGGGTTTCGGTATGGCAACTATTCGTGCCTCCAACATTTCTTTAGGGAATTGTTTAGATTCAGTTGCTTCATTAAATAATAACAACAAAATTGGAGCTAGGTCAGTTTTAAAAGATTTATAGAAATTAGCAGGATAGCCGTCTGGGCCCGGAGCCTTATCCGATTGCATATTGCCAATGGCTACATCTACTTCATCCAGAGTCCAAGGAGAGCTAAGGGACAGACAGGCCTCAGAGGACAACACCGGGAGGGAGAGCCTACTCAAAAACTGCTCAATAAGGGCAGCAGTTTCCTGGGTAGTATTGGGGTCATCTTTAACATTGTATAGTTGTGCATAATAGGTAGCAAAAGCATTAGCTATCTCAACAGGGTCGGATACCTTTGCCCCATGATGAGTATAAATTCTCTGTATCTGTTCCTGAGCCCTTTGGCCATGCAATTTACTAGCCAACAACCTACTAGCTCGATTACCAAACACATCAAATTTTTTATTTAAATGGGTAATATTACGCTGTACCTCTAAGTGAGAAGACATTTACTTTCTCTCGGGCATTAATAAGTCATTTATACAGCATTCTATTAGATGGATCTGCTTTATGGGCCTCCAAGTGTGCCGCCTCAACTTCCGCCTTCTCATATTGCTGTTTATATTCTCTCTTAAGCCGAGCAGCAACCTGGATCGCTGAACCTCTGATGCCTTTAATGAGCACCAAAAATTAAATATAGAAGTCTCTTCCGGATTATTGGTACTAAGGAAAAGGGCCTCCTGTACTGCTCTATGAGCCTCCCGGCTGAGACAACAGGTGGTTACCTAATCTCCAAGGGCCCGGGACAACTCTTCTACTCCCTATGTCCCATTTCGATCTATGGACATGTGAATAAAAGGAGTAGTCCCTTATTGTAGGCTGTTTGGCTCTCCAGACATCGAACATTCCGTACTCTGCTAAAAGCTGCTGAAAACCCTTGGAAAACTCCTGTGGTCTACTTGAACAGGAAGTCGTTGGACGGGATCTATCCATAGTTGGATCGAGAACCATGTTAAAGTCTCCGAGGAGTAGTAGTGCCTCTTTAGAGTACTTCTGCAATGTCAAACAAAATTTTCTACAAAAAGATAGTTGCCTAGTGTTGGGGACATATAAAACTAAGGTGACTTCCACGGTGTCTAATAGTCCTACCAAAATTAGATATCTTCCCTGTGGGTCTATGTGCTGTAAAATCAATGAGAATGAGCAATGTTGGGAAATAAGGAGGGTTACTCCTGCCTTCTTGTGAGGCCCATTAGCTGTGTAGCAATGAGGGAATCTAGCATTGCTAAAGCTCGGAGGGGTAGACTGCTGAAAATGGATCTCCTGGATTGCTACAATATGGGCTTTAAGCTTATGAAAATATTTCAGTGCTAAACGTCTCTTTTGGGGAGAGTTCAAAAGTAAGGGACTGGCGCCCCCCCCCCCCTCTTTATAGGAATAATTATACTTCAGAATTAAAACTTAAATATTTGCAAATAAAAACAAAAGTAATAAGTTTTTAAATAACTAAAACTCTTTATGGAGCTATCTGGGGCTGCTGTGAAGAACAGGCAAACAGGAAATTAACTACTGCACAAAATTCTTACCCCGTTACCCACCTGTTCATCCCCCTTACTAGACTATATGGACAAAGCTATCAGGGGTTACCCACTCCACTTACTTGGGTTACAGATTGATGGCAGGTCTCTTGTGGGCTGGTCTCCCTGGCTGGCAGGCTGCTGGTCTCCCTGGCTGGCAGGCTGCTGGTCTCCCTGGCTGGTGCTGGTTGTTGGACTCCCTGGCTGGCAGGCTGCTGGTCTCCCTGGCTGGTGCTGGTTGTTGGACTCCCTGGCTGGCAGGCTGCTGGTCTCCCTGGCTGGTGCTGGTTGTTGGTGTCACTGGTTGGCAGGCTGCTGGTCTCCCTGGCTGGCAGGCTGCTTGTCTAATTAGATGCAGCATGCAGACTCAGCAAAGGGAAGTAGAATCCATGTGCAGGTGGAACGCATATTTCCTTTCTACTTCCCTTCCTGTGTACACACAGCACAAGTCCACTCACTAGTCACCTAACCCTATACAGGTAATCATTTGTCTAGTAGCCAGTCATTTAAAATTTGACCCACCCCCACTGAACCTACTTCCTGGACCTCATCCAATCAGGATGGGGTGTGGGGGACGGGTGATAGAGAGGACGGAGACTTCAAGTACTGTAATTTATGTTATTAACACTTTGCTGCCAGCCAATGGGAGGCATTGTGGGAGGAGGATTTGCTGTGTGATATAGAAGCTGTATATAGTACACACACACAGCCGGCCCTAGCCAAATTAGTGCTCTAGGCAAGATTTTGGGTGGTGCCCCCCTCCCCGTGGGATCCTCAAAAGGGGTGTGGCCTCAAGGAAGGGGCCCTGGCCCAGCACCCACCTATCCCAGCACAGCACTGTATCAGCACCCACCACCCCTATCCCAGCACCCACCACCTCTATCCCAGCACAGCACTGCATCAGCACCCACCACCTCTATCCCAGCACAGCACTGCATCAGCACCCACCACCTCTATCCCAGCAGAGCACCCCTCTCCCAGCAGTGAGCACCCCAGCCCTCTCCCAGTTCCAAACTTACTGTACTTGAGTGTAGACTGCAGAGCAATCCGGCTCAGGGTATAGCAAGCCACGGGCGGTGGACCCACTTTCCCCACCTCAGGCTGGCACGGGCGGTGGACCCGCTTTTCCCATCTCAGGCTGGCAGGCCGCAGCTGTGTGTGATGATTGCTGGAGGCGGGACCCAGAGCCGTGAGGTGACTCGCTATTCCGAGCTCCACAAAGGCCCATGGTGCAGCAGCCCTTCCGTGACCATTACTAAAAGTCCTGAATGAGCCTCTGCCCATGTGCAGAAGCTCATTCTGATTGTGTGATGCCTCAGAGCCGGCCCAGCGCTAACACCAGCCGCTGTTCAGTACTCCGACCCCGCAAACTGCCGCCGGCTGTTCCGCCATTGCCCGCTCACTGTTGCTGCTGATAGGCCCGATCGGAGCTGTCACCAGAGCTCCGATCGTGGATGCTGCACAGCGGCAGTAGCAGCTGCCAGAGTTTCTGCCCAGCCAGGGGCTCCGGCCATGTCTGCACCCAACCTCCACCGGCCGTAGGTGGGCTTGGATGCCCCTAGGCATTTGCTTAGTTTGTCTATGTCTAGGGCTGACCACACACACACACACACACACAATACACACACACACAATACACACACACACACACAATACACACAATACACACACACACACACACACACACACTACACACACACACACTACACACAATACACAGAGCAGTCAGGGAGGAGGGGCTCAGGCTGCTCAGCTCCAGGACAGTGTTTCCTGTCACACTGCAGCTACATTGTTTCACAGGTCACTGACATGGTAAAAGAACTAACCAGCTGACATCTGTGTGTGTGATACCGCTGGATGGCGCCCCCCCCCTTGGCTGATGCCCCTGGAAAGTGCCATCCCAGCCAATAGGTGGATACGCCCCTGGTCACTGGCCATAACTGAGCAGCAGCCATGGCTGGGAGAGCACAGAGCCAGACGAGCGCCTATCCCATCCACCCTGGCCGAGGGAAAGACGGAAACACTGGACTGGAAGGTTAGTATGTGGGAGGGACTGCAATGCTGCCGAGAGCCGGCCAGGCCAGAGTGGGCTGGGTACAAGCAATGTGCAGGGGCCCCTAGGGGACCTCACTGCCTATAATTCAACCCTGATCTATTGGAAATATGATGTAAATAATGTATTGTACACTGAATAATTATAGCACCCTCTATTGGAGAGATATTGTATATCCAATTACTGTGTATCATGTTATCAGATCGTTGTCACCTCTATAGAACTGGTAGAAAATGTTTTAAAATTTAGATTATTATAACACCACATGTTGGAAATAAATTCCGTGATACTCTGATCAAAATTGCCCATTATTCTAATGTACAAACATCAAGATTGACTCCACATCTGCTCCACAGCAACGGAACCGGAAGTGGCACCATTCTAAAGAGAAGACTGTTACTATAACAGTGAGCACTTTGGAAATTACCCTCTATGCCTTGATAAAGATATATAGGGGGTCATTCAGACCCGGTCGTTAGCGCCGATGCGCTCGGACCGGGTCGATGGCCCCCCACAGAGCATGCGCGCGACGGCGCCGTCGTGCGCATGCGTGAGACCCGCTACGACCGACAGCGACCGGTCGTAGCGGGTCTCGATCCAAAGGGGGCGAGCTGTCGATGTTGATTGACAGCTTGCCCCGTTTGGAAGGCGGGCCAGGGGGTGTGGCAGCCCAAATGGAGGCGTTACTATGGGAACGCCTGCCGTTTGGGGGAGGCCCCACTGACATCACTAGTGATGTCAGTGGAGAGCTTCCGGCTCTGACAGAGCCAGAAGCTCTCCGGGGCTTACGACAAGTGAGACCCTACCCTAGGGTCTCGTCGTAAGCCCCGATGGTCGCGATGGTCTCTGACCATCGCGACCATCACCTGAGCGGTCGTTTGAGCTGTGGGTGTAAACCCACAACCTAACGACCGCAACAGAGGCGGGCAGTCAGGATGCAAGTGGCCGCCCAGTTTCTGAGCGACCGCTTGCATCCTCTGTCCGCCTCTGAATGAGGTCCATAGTGTCTTATTTATCAATGAGTTTTAACATTCACAACGAGTGATTAAACTCGTTAATTATGATAAATGGTGCTCCAGCCAATCAGCTCCCAACTGTCATTTTTGAACCAGATTGGGAGCTGATTGGCTGGAACATCATTATCATACACAATGAGATTTATCACTCGTGAATGATAAAACTTGTTGATAAATGAGGCCCATAATATCTGGAAATGCATTGGCTGTAGGTGGAGCGGCATACCGGTACCCTGGAAGAAGGTAAGACCTTTGTTTGCACCATCTAGTTTTTTGAAACCGGACTTGAACCGGTTATTAGTGATTCCTAAGAGCATCACTGGTCACCTGTATGGCGCCTACTGGGTAATACGTTTTGTTTATATATAAATGTGTCAGGCACATCCATGCACTATAATATTCTTTTCATTACCTTTTAATAAAAATCTATTGGTCCTACAAAACGAAATCTTAATATGAGAGGGAGAGTATGCATAGTGGTGAGTACGGTACTCATGTGATTTCCATCCTCCATTTGCATAGACACACATACATGTTTGGTATCACTACTGTCAGTGTAAGTGAGGTACGCCATCATCACTGACTGCTAATACCAGTAACATTACTTATACCAGCTAATGATACCTGTATATGAGAGGCAGAGTATGCATAGTGGTGACTATTGTACACATGTGATTTCCATCTCCCATTTGCATAGACACACATACATGTTTGGTATCACTACTGTCAGTGTAAGTGAGGTACGCCATCATCACTGACTGCTAATACCAGTAACATTACTTATACCAGCTAATGATACCTGTATATGAGAGGCAGAGTATGCATAGTGGTGAGTACAGTACACATGTGATTTCCATCACCCATTTGCATAGACACACATACATGTTTGGTATCACTACTGTCAGCGTAAGTGAGGTACGTCATCATCACTGACTGCTAATACCAGTAACATTACTTATACCAGCTAATGATACCTGTATATGAGAGGCAGAGTATGCATAGTGGTGAGTACTGTACACATGTGATTTCCATCACCCATTTGCATAGACACACATACATGTTTGGTATCACTACTGTCAGTGTAAGTGAGGTACGTCATCATCACTGACTGCTAATACCAGTAACATTACTTATACCATCTAATGGTACCTTTATATGAGAGGCAGAGTATGCATAGTGGTGAGTATGGTACACATGTGATTTCCATCTCCCATTTGCATAGACACACATACATGTTTGGTGTCACTACTGTCAGTGTAAGTGAGGTAAGCCATCATCACTGACTGCTAATACCAGAAACATTACTTATACCAGCTAATGATACCTGTATATGAGAGGCAGAGTATGCATAGTGGTGAGTACAGTACACATGTGATTTCCATCTCCCATTTGCATAGACACACATACATGTTTGGTGTCACTACTGTCAGTGTAAGTGAGGTACGCTATCATCACTGACTGCTAATACCAGTAACATTACTTATACCAGCTAATGATACCTGTATATGAGGCAGAGTATGCATAGTGGTGAGTACTGTACACATGTGATTTCCATCTCCCATTTGCATAGACACACATACATGTTTGGTATCACTACTGTCAGTGTAAGTGAGGTACGTCATCATCACTGACTGCTAATACCAGTAACATTACTTTTACCAGCTAATGATACCTGTATATGAGAGGCAGAGTATGCATAGTGGTGAGTACGGTACACATGTGATTTCCATCTTCCATTTGCATAGACACACATACATGTTTGGTGTCACTACTGTCAGTGTAAGTGATGTACGTCATCATCACTGACTGCTAATACCAGTAACATTACTTATACCAGCTAATGATACCTGTATATGAGAGGCAGAGTATGTATAGTGGTGAGTATAGTACACATGTGATTCCCATCTCCCATTTGCATAGACACAGATACATGTCTGGTATCACTACTGTCAGTGTAAGTGAGGTATGCCATCATCACTGACTGCTAATACCAGTAACATTACTTATACCAGCTAATGATACCTGTATATGAGAGGCAGAGTATGCATAGTGGTGAGTACAGTACACATGTGATTTCCATCACCCATTTGCATAGACACACATACATGTTTGGTATCACTACTGTCAGCGTAAGTGAGGTACGTCATCATCACTGACTGCTAATACCAGTAACATTACTTATACCAGCTAATGATACCTGTATATGAGAGGCAGAGTATGCATAGTGGTGAGTACAGTACACATGTGATTTCCATCTCCCATTTGCATAGACACACATACATGTTTGGTGTCACTACTGTCAGTGTAAGTGAGGTACGCTATCATCACTGACTGCTAATACCAGTAACATTACTTATACCAGCTAATGATACCTGTATATGAGGCAGAGTATGCATAGTGGTGAGTACTGTACACATGTGATTTCCATCTCCCATTTGCATAGACACACATACATGTTTGGTATCACTACTGTCAGTGTAAGTGAGGTACGTCATCATCACTGACTGCTAATACCAGTAACATTACTTTTACCAGCTAATGATACCTGTATATGAGAGGCAGAGTATGCATAGTGGTGAGTACGGTACACATGTGATTTCCATCTCCCATTTGCATAGACACACATACATGTTTGGTGTCACTACTGTCAGTGTAAGTGAGGTACGCTATCATCACTGACTGCTAATACCAGTAACATTACTTATACCAGCTAATGATACCTGTATATGAGGCAGAGTATGCATAGTGGTGAGTACTGCACACATGTGATTTCCATCTCCCATTTGCATAGACACACATACATGTTTGGTATCACTACTGTCAGTGTAAGTGAGGTACGCCATCATCACTGACTGCTAATACCAGTAACATTACTTATACCAGCTAATGATACCTGTATATGAGAGGCAGAGTATGCATAGTGGTGAGTACAGTACACATGTGATTTCCATCACCCATTTGCATAGACACACATACATGTTTGGTATCACTACTGTCAGTGTAAGTGAGGTACGTCATCATCACTGACTGCTAATACCAGTAACATTACTTATACCAGCTAATGATACCTGTATATGAGAGGCAGAGTATGCATAGTGGTGAGTACAGTACACATGTGATTTCCATCTCCCATTTGCATAGACACACATACATGTTTGGTGTCACTACTGTCAGTGTAAGTGAGGTACGCTATCATCACTGACTGCTAATACCAGTAACATTACTTATACCAGCTAATGATACCTGTATATGAGGCAGAGTATGCATAGTGGTGAGTACTGTACACATGTGATTTCCATCTCCCATTTGCATAGACACACATACATGTTTGGTATCACTACTGTCAGTGTAAGTGAGGTACGCCATCATCACTGACTGCTAATACCAGTAACATTACTTATACCAGCTAATGATACCTGTATATGAGAGGCAGAGTATGCATAGTGGTGAGTACAGTACACATGTGATTTCCATCACCCATTTGCATAGACACACATACATGTTTGGTATCACTACTGTCAGTGTAAGTGAGGTACGTCATCATCACTGACTGCTAATACCAGTAACATTACTTATACCATCTAATGGTACCTGTATATGAGAGGCAGAGTATGCATAGTGGTGAGTATGGTACACATGTGAATTCCATCTCCCATTTGCATAGACACACATACATGTTTGGTGTCACTACTGTCAGCGTAAGTGATGTACGTCATCATCACTGACTGCTAATACCAGTAACATTACTTATACCAGCTAATGATACCTGTATATGAGAGGCAGAGTATGCATAGTGGTGAGTACGGTACACATGTGATTTCCATCTCCCATTTGCATAGACACACATACATGTTTGGTGTCACTACTGTCAGTGTAAGTGAGGTACGCCATCATTACTGACTGCTAATACCAGTAACATTACTTATACCAGCTAATGATACCTGTATATGAGAGGCAGAGTATGCATAGTGGTGAGTACGATACACATGTGATTTCCATCTCCCATTTGCATAGACACACATACATGTTTGGTGTCACTACTGTCAGTGTAAGTGAGGTACGTCCTCATCACTGACTGCTAATACCAGTAACATTACTTATACCAGCTAATGATACCTGTATATGAGGCACAGTATGCATAGTGGTGAGTACAGTACACATGTGATTTCCATCTCCCATTTGCATAGACACACATACATGTTGGTATCACTACTGTCAGTGTAAGTGAGGTACGCCTTCATCACTAACTGCTAATACCAGTAACATTACTTATACCAGCTAATGATACCTGTATATGAGAGGCAGAGTATGCATAGTGGTAAGTACAGTACACATGTGATTTCCATCTCCCATTTGCATAGACACACATACATGTTTGGTGTCACTACTGTCAGTGTAAGTGAGGTACGCCATCATCACCAACTGCTAATACCAGTAACATTACTTATACCAGCTAATGAAACCTTTATATGAGAGGCAGAGTATGCATAGTGGTGAGTACAGTACACATGTGATTTCCATCTCCCATTTGCATAGACACACATACATGTTTGGTGTCACTACTGTCAGTGTGAGGTACGTCATCATCACTGACTGCTAATACCAGTAACATTACTTATACCAGCTTATGATACCTGTATATGAGAGGCAGAGTATGCATAGTGGTGAGCACGGTACACATGTGATTTCCATCTCCCATTTGCATAGACACCCATACATGTTTGGTATCACTACTGTCAGTGTAAGTGAGGTACGCCATCATTACTGACTGCTAATACCAGTAACATTACTTATACCAGCTAATGATACCTGTATATGAGAGGCAGAGTATGCATAGTGGTGAGTACGGTACACATGTGATTTCCATCTCCCATTTGCATAGACACACATATATGTTTGGTGTCCCTACTGTCAGTGTAAGTGAGGTACGTCATCATCACTGACTCCTAACACCAGTAACATTACTTATACCAGCTAATGATACCTGTATATGAAAGGCAGAGTATGCATAGTGGTGAGTACTGTACACATGTGATTTCCATCTCCTATTTGCATAGACACACATACATGTTTGGTGTCACTACTGTCAGTGTAAGTGAGGTACGTCATCATCACTGACTCCTAATACCAGTAACATTACTTATACCAGCTAATGATACCTGTGTATGAGGCAGAGTATGCATAGTGGTGAGTACGGTACACATGTGATTTACATCTCCCATTTGCATAGACACACATACATGTTTGGTGTCACTACTGTCAGTGTAAGTGAGGTACGCCATCATTACTGACTGCTAATACCAGTAACATTACTTATACCAGCTAATGGTACCTGTATATGAGAGGCAGAGTATGCATAGTGGTGAGTACAGTACGCATTATAATTTGCACCTTGGGGGTGATTCATGTCACCTGTACAATACCCCAAATGAACAACTGAGCTTACTGTGATCAGCATAAAACACTACACATTGCTGGATCCTCTTATATATTACATGTATCTGTGAGGAGCACACGCTGATCAGTATAATCCATCCATGGGAGAGAAATGGGGAATAATGACCTCGGGATGAGTAATATATATAAGGAACGTACAGTTACAGTCATTATCTGTATCACCATAATATACATCACATAGTCTATGTACCTTCACCAGTGACCACCTTGGCAGCGCCGCTCTTCAGCGCTATACACATTATATCACATAGTCTATGTACCCTCACCAGTGACCACCTTTACACACTATATCACATAGTCTATGTACCCTCACCAGTGACCACCTTGGCAGCGCCGCTCTTCAGCACTATACACATTATATCACATAGTCTATGGACCCTCACCAGTGACCACCTTGGCAGCGCCGCTCTTCAGCACTATACACATTATATCACATAGTCTATGGACCCTCACCAGTGACCACCTTGGCAGCGCCGCTCTTCAGCACTATACACATTATATCACATAGTCTATGGACCGTCACCAGTGACCACCTTGGCAGCGCCGCTCTTCAGCACTATACACATTATATCACATAGTCTATGGACCCTCACCAGTGACCACCTTGGCAGCGCCGCTCTTCAGCACTATACACATTATATCACATAGTCTATGTACCCTCACCAGTGACCACCTCGGCAGCGCCGCTCTTCAGCGCTATACACATTATATCACATAGTCTATGGACCCTCACCAGTGACCACCTCGGCAGCGCCGCTCTTCAGCGCTATACACATTATATCACATAGTCTATGTACCCTCACCAGTGACCACCTCGGCAGCGCCGCTCTTCAGCGCTATACACATTATATCACATAGTCTATGTACCCTCACCAGTGACCACCTTGGCAGCGCCGCTCTTCAGCGCTATACACATTATATCACATAGTCTATGTACCCTCACCAGTGACCACCTTGGCAGCGCCGCTCTTCAGCACTATACACATTATATCACATAGTCTATGTACCCTCACCAGTGACCACCTTGGCAGCACTATACACATTATATCACATATTCTATGTACCCTCAGTAGTGACCACCTTGGCAGCGCCGCTCTTCAGCACTATACACATTATATCACATAGTCTATGTACCCTCACCAGTGACCACCTTGGCAGCACCGCTCTTCACCATTATACACATTATATCACATAGTCTATGTACCCTCACCAGTGACCACCTTGGCAGCGCCGCTCTTCAGCACTATACACATTATATCAAATAGTCTATGTACCCTCACCAGTGACCACCTTGGCAGCACCGCTCTTCACCATTATACACATTATATCACATAGTCTATGTACCCTCACCAGTGACCACCTTGGCAGCGCCGCTCTTCAGCACTATACACATTATATCACATAGTCTATGAAGGTCTGCGGGATGGATCTTGTAGTGTTATTAGGAGACAGCAGCCAGATCACTGAGGCCTTTATTCCCGGCCCTTGTGGTGTAGATTTGTGGTGCCGACAATAATTTTCTCTCTGCTTTGTATTATTTATGCAGAACCCACACAATTCATAAAAATACCATTAGTTTCCTTATTTCTCCTAAAAAGGCCAAAATAATCTCCCCAAAGGAGACAAAAACATTTTTCATTGAATTGCAAGAAAGTGAATAACAATGGCCCTGATTCAGAGCCGGTCGCTATTTGCGCTCGCTCGTCCAGAAAATAGGGGTGGCTATTCAAATGAACCGTTAGCTGTTTGCTGTCTGTTCACGCCTCTAGGTCTGAACGAGCGAACAAAACTTGCGGTCGTTTTTTGGGAAACTACGCCCCCTGGCCGCTCGCATCCGACGTCATGTCCGCTATTTATTAGATTAATCGAGTACATCGAACAGGGTATGAACTGCTCGCTATTCTTGTGGTTGGTTTTTGCTACCACAATTTTGCGAGCAGTTCTGGCTAAAAAAAAACTCAGTGCCGTGGTCAGTGACGCTGCTGTTTTAAATATGCACACCCATAAAACGCCCGTTTTGACCTTTAAGCACGCCTGCGTTCTGATTTCCACTCCCCGTTTTCAAGCACCTTCCCCTGTTACCACCCACATACGCCTCATCCTGTCACTCAAATTATCAGGCATTCGCTTATTTGCGAGCACATGAATTTCGGCCGCACTGACTGGTTCGCGCATGTGTATAACGATCCGTACGCATGCGCAGTTTGGCAAACATCGCTCGGAGCGAACGAGCTGCCGCTTACGAGTGGCTCTGAATGAGGGCCTATGTTTTTAATTTTTTCTCTAACCACCACTATGAAATACTTTGTGGTTTGTGTACGTCACCATAAATCCACCATTCCAACAGCAAACAGCTGGATTCTACCCATAAGTTTCTATAATAAAATGTTTTAAAAAATAATAATATATTTTATCTTCTCTGTGTATGACTGATATACATAAAATGTATCCCCTATATAACAATGACGTGGTCTGTTATTACTGCAGAGAGTGGTGCTGATATCTAATAGTATAATAATGTATTTTATCTTCTCCGTGTATGACTGATATACATAATATGTATCCCCTATATAACAATGACCTGGTCTGTTATTACTGCAGAGAGTGGTGCTGATATCTAATAGTATAATAATGTATTTTATCTTCTCCGTGTATGACTGATATACATAATATGTATCCTCTATATAACAATGACGTGGTCTGTTATTACTGCAGAGAGTGGTGCCGATATCTAATAGTATAATAATGTATTTATCTTCTCCGTGTATGACTGATATACATAAAATGTATCCCCTATATAACAACGACGTGGTCTGTTATTACTGCAGAGAGTGGTGCTGATATCTAATAGTATAATAATGTATTTATCTTCTCTGTGTATGACTGATATACATAATATGTATCCCCTATATAACAATGACGTGGTCTGTTATTACTGCAGAGAGTGGTGCCGATATCTAATAGTATAATAATGTATTTATCTTCTCCGTGTATGACTGATATACATAAAATGTATCCCCTATATAACAACGACGTGGTCTGTTATTACTGCAGAGAGTGGTGCTGATATCTAATAGTATAATAATGTATTTATCTTCTCCGTGTATGACTGATATACATATAATGTATCCCCTATATAACAATGACGTGGTCTGTTATTACTGCAGAGAGTGGTGCTGATATCTAATAGTATAATAATGTATTTATCTTCTCTGTGTATGACTGATATACATAAAATGTATCCCCTATATAACAACGCCGTGGTCTGTTATTACTGCAGAGAGTGGTGCTGATATCTAATAGTATAATAATGTATTTATCTTCTCTGTGTATGACTGATATACATAAAATGTATCCCCTATATAACAACGACGTGGTCTGTTATTACTGCAGAGAGTGGTGCTGATATATAATAGTATAATAATGTATTTATCTTCTCTGTGTATGACTGATATACATAAAATGTATCCTCTATATAACAATGACGTGGTCTGTTATTACTGCAGAGAGTGGTGCTGATATCTAATAGTATAATAATGTATTTATCTTCTCTGTGTATGACTGATATACATAATATGTATCCCCTATATAACAATGACGTGGTCTGTTATTACTGCAGACAGTGGTGCTGTTATCTAATAGTATAATAATGTATTTATCTTCTCTGTGTATGACTGATATACATAAAATGTATCCCCTATATAACAATGACGTGGTCTGTTATTACTGCAGAGAGTGGTGCTGATATCTAATAGTATAATAATGTATTTATCTTCTCTGTGTATGACTGATATACATAATATGTATCCCCTATATAACAATGACGTGGTCTGTTATTACTGCAGACAGTGGTGCTGTTATCTAATAGTATAATAATGTATTTATCTTCTCTGTGTATGACTGATATACATAAAATGTATCCCCTATATAATAATGACGTGGTCTGTTATTACTGCAGAGATTGGTGCTGATATCTAATAGTATAATAATGTATTTATCTTCTCTGTGTATGACTGATATACATAAAATATATCCCCTATATAACAACGAC
This sequence comes from Taudactylus pleione, assembly GCA_031769625.1. NCBI lineage: Eukaryota > Metazoa > Chordata > Amphibia > Anura > Myobatrachidae > Taudactylus > Taudactylus pleione. Next base: position 982,802 of record JAUIMM010000908.1, read on the forward strand.
GTGGTCTGTTATTACTACAGAGAGTGGTGCTGATATCTAATAGTATAATAATGTATTTATCTTCTCTGTGTATGACTGATATACATAATATGTATCCCCTATATAACAATGACGTGGTCTGTTATTACTGCAGAGATTGGTGCTGATATCTAATAGTATAATAATGTATTTATCTTCTCTGTGTATGACTGATATACATATAATGTATCCCCTATATAACAATGACGTGGTCTGTTATTACTGCAGAGTGGTGATGATATATAATAGAATAATAATGTATTTATCTTATCTGTGTATGACTGAGATACATACAATGTATCCCCTATATACCATCGACGTGGTCTGTTATTACTGCAGAGAGTGGTGCTGATATCTAATAGTATAATAATGTATTTATCTTCTCTGTGTATGACTGATATATATAAAATGTATCCCCTATATAACAATGACGTGGTCTGTTATTACTGCAGAGAGTGGTACTGATATATAATAGTATAATAATGTATTTATCTTCTCCGTGTATGACTGATATACATAATATGTATCCCCTATATAACAATGACGTGGTCTGTTATTACTGCAGAGAGTGGTGCTGATATCTAATAGTATAATAATGTATTTATCTTCTCTGTGTATGACTGAGATACATACAATGTATCCCCTATATACCAACGACGTGGTCTGTTATTACTGCAGAGAGTGGTGCTGATATATAATAGTATAATAATGTATTTATCTTCTCTGTGTATGACTGATATATATAAAATGTATCCCCTATATAACAATGACGTGGTCTGTTATTACTGCAGAGAGTGGTACTGATATATAATAGTATAATAATGTATTTATCTTCTCCGTGTATGACTGATATACATAAAATGTATCCCCTATATAACAATGACGTGGTCTGTTATTACTGCAGAGAGTGGTGCTGATATCTAATAGTATAATAATGTATTTATCTTCTCTGTGTATGACTGATATACATAATATGTATCCCCTATATAACAATGACTTGGTCTGTTATTACTGCAGAGAGTGGTGCTGATATCTAATAGTATAATAATGTATTTATCTTCTCTGTGTATGACTGATATACATATAATGTATCCCCTATATAACAATGACGTGGTCTGTTATTACTGCAGAGAGTGGTGCTGATATCTAATAGTATAATAATGTATTTATCTTCTCCATGTATGACTGATATACATAAAATGTATCCCCTATATAACAATGACGTGGTCTGTTATTACTGCAGAGAGTGGTGCTGATATCTAATAGTATAATAATGTATTTATCTTCTCTGTGTATGACTGATATACATAAAATGTATCCCCTATATAACAATGACGTGGTCTGTTATTACTGCAGAGAGTGGTGCTGATATCTAATAGTATAATAATGTATTTATCTTCTCTGTGTATGACTGATATACATAAAATGTATCCCCTATATAACAATGACGTGGTCTGTTATTACTGCAGAGAGTGGTGCTGATATCTAATAGTATAATAATGTATTTATCTTCTCTGTGTATGACTGATATACATAAAATGTATCCCCTATATAACAATGACGTGGTCTGTTATTACTGCAGAGAGTGGTGCTGATATCTAATAGTATAATAATGTATTTTATCTTCTCCGTGTATGACCGATATAGATAAAATGTATCCCCTATATAACAATGACGTGGTCTGTTATTACTGCAGAGAGTGGTGCTGATATATAAAAGTATAATAATGTATTTATCTTCTGTGTGTATGACTGATATACATAAAATGTATCCCCTATATAACAATGACGTGGTCTGTTATTACTGCAGAGATTGGTGCTGATATATAATAGTATAATAAAGTATTTATCTTCTCCGTGTATGACTGATATACATAAAAAGTATCCCCTATATAACAATGACGTGGTCTGTTATTACTGCAGAGAGTGGTGCTGATATCTAATAGTATAATAATGTATTTATCTTCTCCGTGTATGACTGATATACATAAAAAGTATCCCCTATATAACAATGACCTGGTCTGTTATTACTGCAGAGAGTGGTGCTGATATCTAATAGTATAATAATGTATTTATCTTCTCTGTGTATGACTGATATACATAAAATGTATCCCCTATATAACAATGACGTGGTCTGTTATTACTGCAGAGAGTGGTGCTGATATCTAATAGTATAATAATATATTTATCTTCTCTGTGTATGACTGATATACATAAAATGTATCCCCTATATAACAATGACGTGGTCTGTTATTACTGCAGAGAGTGGTGCTGATATCTAATAGTATAATAATGTATTTATCTTCTCTGTGTATGACTGATATACATAAAATGTATCCCCTATATAACAATGATGTGGTCTGTTATTACTGCAGAGAGTGGTACTGATATCTAATAGTATAATAATGTATTTATCTTCTCTGTGTATGACTGATATACATAAAATGTATCCCCTATATAACAATGACGTGGTCTGTTATTACTGCAGAGAGTGGTGCTAATATCTAATAGTATAATAATGTATTTATCTTCTCTGTGTATGACTGTTATACATAAAATGTATCCTCTATATAACAATGACGTGGTCGGTTATTACTGCAGAGAGTGGTGCTGATATCTAATAGTATAATAATGTATTTATCTTCTCTGTGTATGACTGATATACATAAAATGTATCCCCTATATAACAATGACGTGGTCTGTTATTACTGCAGAGAGTGGTGCTGATATATAATAGTATAATAATGTATTGATCTTCTCTGTGTATGACTGATATACATAAAATGTATCCCCTATATAACAATGACGTGGTCTGTTATTACTGCAGAGAGTGGTGCTGATATCTAATAGTATAATAATGTATTTATCTTCTCTGTGTATGACTGAGATACATACAATGTATCCCCTATATACCAACGACGTGGTCTGTTATTACTGCAGAGAGTGGTGCTGATATCTAATAGTATAATAATGTATTTATCTTCTCTGTGTATGACTGATATATATAAAATGTATCCCCTATATAACAATGACGTGGTCTGTTATTACTGCAGAGAGTGGTACTGATATATAATAGTATAATAATGTATTTATCTTCTCCGTGTATGACTGATATACATAATATGTATCCCCTATATAACAATGACGTGGTCTGTTATTACTGCAGAGAGTGGTGCTGATATCTAATAGTATAATAATGTATTTATCTTCTCTGTGTATGACTGATATACATAAAATGTATCCCCTATATACCAACGACGTGGTCTGTTATTACTGCAGAGAGTGGTGCTGATATCTAATAGTATAATAATGTATTTATCTTCTCTGTGTATGACTGATATACATAAAATGTATCCCCTATATAACAACGACGTGGTCTGTTATTACTGCAGAGAGTGGTGCTGATATCTAATAGTATAATAATGTATTTATCTTCTCTGTGTATGACTGATATACATAAAATGTATCCCCTATATAACAATGACGTGGTCTGTTATTACTGCAGAGAGTGGTGCTGATATCTAATAGTATAATAATGTATTTATCTTCTCTGTGTATGACTGATATACATAAAATGTATCCCCTATATAACAATGACGTGGTCTGTTATTACTGCAGAGAGTGGTGCTGATATCTAATAGTATAATAATGTATTTATCTTCTCCGAGTATGACTGATATACATAAAATGAATCCCCTATATAACAACGACGTGGTCTGTTATTACTGCAGAGAGTGGTGCTGATATCTAATAGTATAATAATGTATTTATCTTCTCTGTGTATGACTGATATACATAAAATGTATCCCCCTATATAACAATGACGTGGTCTGTTATTACTGCAGAGTGGTGCTGATATCTAATAGTATAATAATGTATTTATCTTCTCTGTATATGACTGATATACATAAAATGTATCCCCTATATAACAATGACGTGGTCTGTTATTACTGCATAGAGTGGTGCCGATATCTAATAGTATAATAATGTATTTTATCTTCTCTGTGTATGACTGATATACATAAAATGTATCCCCTATATAACAACAACGTGGTCTGTTATTACTGCAGAGTGGTGCTGATATCTAATAGTATAATAATGTATTTATCTTCTCCGTGTATGACTGATATACATAAAATGTATCCCCTATATAACAATGACGTGGTCTGTTATTACTGCGGAGAGTGGTGCTGATATCTAATAGTATAATAATGTATTTTATCTTCTCCGTGTATGACTGATATACATATAATGTATCCCCTATATAACAATGACGTGGTCTGTTATTACTGCAGAGAGTGGTGCTGATATATAATAGTATAATAATGTATTTATCTTCTCTGTGTATGACTGATATACATAATATGTATCCCCTATATAACAACGACGTGGTCTGTTATTACTGCAGAGAGTGGTGCTGATATCTAATAGTATAATAATGTATTTATCTTCTCTGTGTATGACTGATATAGATAAAATGTATCCCCTATATAACAATGACGTGGTCTGTTATTACTGCAGAGAGTGGTGCCGATATATAATAGTATAATAATGTATTTATCTTCTCTGTGTATGACTGATATACATAAAATGTATCCCCTATATAACAACGACGTGGTCTGTTATTACTGCAGAGAGTGGTGCTGATATCTAATAGTATAATAATGTATTTATCTTCTCTGTGTATGACTGATATACATAAAATGTATCCCCTATATAACAACGACATGGTCTGTTATTACTGCAGAGAGTGGTGCTGATATCTAATAGTATAATAATGTATTTATCTTCTCTGTGTATGACTGATATAGATAAAATGTATCCCCTATATAACAATGACGTGGTCTGTTATTACTGCAGAGAGTGGTGCTGATATCTAATAGTATAATAATGTATTTATCTTCTGTGTATGACTGATATACATAAAATGTATCCCCTATATAACAATGACGTGGTCTGTTATTACTGCGGAGAGTGGTGCTGATATCTAATAGTATAATAATGTATTTTATCTTCTCCGTGTATGACTGATATACATATAATGTATCCCCTATATAACAATGACGTGGTCTGTTATTACTGCAGAGAGTGGTGCTGATATATAATAGTATAATAATGTATTTATCTTCTCTGTGTATGACTGATATACATAAAATGTATCCCCTATATAACAACGACGTGGTCTGTTATTACTGCAGAGAGTGGTGCTGATATCTAATAGTATAATAATGTATTTATCTTCTCTGTGTATGACTGATATACATAAAATGTATCCCCTATATAACAACGACGTGGTCTGTTATTACTGCAGAGAGTGGTGCTGATATCTAATAGTATAATAATGTATTTATCTTCTCTGTGTATGACTGATATACATAAAATGTATCCCCTATATAACAATGACGTGGTCTGTTATTACTGCAGAGAGTGGTGCTGATATCTAATAGTATAATAATGTATTTATCTTCTCTGTGTATGACTGATATACATAAAATGTATCCTCTATATAACAATGACGTGGTCTGTTATTACTGCAGAGAGTGGTGCTGATATCTAATAGAATAAAGACAATACTATAAGTGTCACCTGAGTGATCTATCCCAGTTTTATATTACTGACACATGGAGGATTAGGAAAGATTAGATCTGATAGGTGATGTATGAGGAGTTATATAGCAGCTATACATAGATGGGGGTCATCCTCCAATAAGATATAACACATTATACAAAGAGGAGGGTTGTACAGCGCTAGGGAAATATAAACAACAATAAATAATATACGGCCTGATAAAGATACAAAAATATTATAGTATTTAATATGAAAATATCAAATAATAGAAATTAGAAACATAACACATAGATCATATAAAACATAGGTCACTGGTATTCAGACAAATTCTGATTACAAATAAGTGGGCACCAATAATAGTAAATAGAGAACCAGATATTAATGGTAACGTCACAAGCTAATAGGTGATGGAAAGAAGTTTGGTGCATCCGGGTAATGGCCAGTTGGCAGATAATTATATTACCAGGTTGCTGTGACAGAAGTCCGTCCAGTCTTTAGCAGGAAAGCTCGCAGTGGGTGATGGCTGGCCGGTGTAATCGCTGGATGTTCCCATATTCCTGCTTTCACTCCTGGTCCAGATAAGGAAGGACAAGTGGCCCAACCGTGTCCAGTGGATAAAGTTACTAACGCATTTTGGTGTGGAATTAGACCCACAACCTCATCAGAAGCATGTATTATACAGTATAATATGGCTGCCTTATATACCCAAGGAGCACATCAAACAGGCATCAGGAGGGGAACCATAATTAGTCATGTGATATGTAAGAATAAATATATTACATAGAAAACAATCAGTATCTAATGTATAATCAGCAAATGAGTTTGTAAAAACAATATAAACCCTAAGAATAAAAAGGTCCATTTACCAATTAATGCAGCACAGCAGCCGGGCCCAAGTCCGTGTCACATGATGTATTCAACAGCACATGATCGGAACGAACCAATCATGTTAATCTCTGCAGAGTTCCAGAATGAACTAGAGAGGGAGTCTGGATAATCAGATCCACCCGGTCATGTGATATAAACACACACACATGACTGGAATGGACCAATCAAGGAGATATCTGTAGAAAAACCAGCAAGAGGCTTGGATGATTTGTTCCACCCAGTCACATGGTAAACCGCAATCACATGACCGGTTACACCAGTAACAGTGAGTAAGAGTTGTCATGGGGAAGATATAGAAATACAGGTCTCCAGGAACATAGCATGTGTACAATGTCACATGATGGAGCTGACCAATTCCAATTATCACATGTTATATATATCATAGCGATTCTCCTAAGTTATAACACCATAAGGTATAAATTACATACATGATATAGTAAAGATAACGGATTTGTGATCTGTATAGCGGCAGCATCACCGGGATCAAGATCACGTTATAAACACATTATAATATCATATTGCATAGTTATAAGGTTGATAATATTAGTAATAACGTGCGATAGTGTCCACTAGTGAGTCACATGATATGATCACACCCACGCGCCCAATTACACTAATGAGGGCAGATAGATAGATATCTATCTAAGCAAATTAATATTTGTCCTAGGTCACTATTGGAGACTTATTCTGCAAATACTTAGAATATGAAGAGCTTAGATTTAGGCATAATGAGAACCACATGGAAAGTATCACGGTATATTCTGATACTGGAATCATACTTATATAAATATATATAATTTCCTGCGTGTATTAATATTAGATAGTATACATTTTAATGCATCTTTACCAAGCCCTATATTATTTATTGTTGTTGAGATTTCTTTAGCGCTGCACGTTCCTCCTCTTTTTATATTAATGACACATACCAATTATCTGTGGATGAAGAACTTAAAATGCTGTGTGACTGGAGTGTTACTAAAACCATGTTTTGTATTAGTTCATAGAAAAACTTTTTTCATGTGTGACATCTGATGTGTAACAAGGTTCGTTTTACGTGTAAAACATTTCCCACACTCAGAACATGGAAATGACTTCACACCTGTGTGACTTCTCTGATGAATAACAAGATCTGATTTATATGTAAAACATTTCTCACACTCAGAACATGGAAATGGTTTCTCATCTGTGTGACTTCTCTGATGCACAACAAGATTTGATTTCTGTGTAAAACATTTACTGCACTCAGAACATGGAAATGGTTTCTCACCTGTGTGACGTCTCTGATGCACAACAAGATATGATTTCCGTGTAAAATATTTCCCACACTCAGAACATGGAAATGGTTTCTCACCTGTATGACTTCTCTGATGTGTAACAAGAACAGATTTCTGTGTAAAACATTTCCCACACTCAGAGCATGGAAATGGTTTCTCACCTGTGTGACTTCTCTGATGTGTAACAAGATGTGATTTCAGTTTAAAATATTTCCCACATTCAGAACATGGAAATGGCCTCTCACCTGTGTGACATCTCTGATGTGTAACAAGATTTGATTTCTGTGTAAAACATTTACTACACTCAGAGCATGGAAATGGTTTATCACCTGTGTGACGTCTCTGATGAAAAACAAGATCTGATTTATATGTAAAATATTTCCCACACACAGAACAGGGAAATATTTTATCAGGTGTATGAGCTGCTCTATGTGTAACAAAAGCTGAGGTATCAGGAGAACATTGGTCACAATCAGAGGGATCAGATGATATATCTGCACTGTGAGGTACTGGATGTATATTTAGCATAACGGGATTATCTCCTGGAGATTCATGTGTGGTGTTATCTTCTATTTTAATATCTGTAGACAAGATGAGATCTCCCTCTAAGTCATTCCTGCTTGTGCGTCCATCTGCTGGAAATACAATAACTATTATTATTATTCAGAGTTCTTCATAAAGCTCACACATTTCACAGCGCCTTACAGAGAATATTTGGCCAATAGGCTTACAATCTATATTCACAACCATATCTACTTGCACACACAATATGCTTTATTTGGGTCACAGGTCAATTAACCTACCACTATGATTTTTCCAGGAAAAAAAATGCAAAACTCCACACATCACTTTGGTTGAAAATTAAACTCATGAACTTAGTGCTGTGAGGCAGCAATCCTAACCCCACTACACCACCATGTTATAAATTAAGAGGTTTAGCTGTTTAATTTTATGTATAATTTGCATATACAAACAGTGACCACATTATTACATTAACAAATGAACCAACAAGAAACAAGACTCTCATTGAACAGATAAAATGACACAAGCACATTATCTGCACAAGTCATAGATCCAGCCACAAGGACAATCTCAACCAGTGATGGACAATATCCATCTAGACCGCCCTCATACATAAACAGGGGAAACTTGTGGGATAATTACTAACAGCTGCGTCCACACTACACAAAGTTCTCCAGGTGGATACATAAATAGCAAAAGCAGCCTCTATATGGTCCTCTGGTCATCCTCAGGGAGAGAAGCCCCACCAGAGTCATGCTACTAAACTAGGGTAATGATTCACTGTATTTAATTGCTCAGAGGGAGGAAGAGCGATAGGACAGAGCTACACAGAATGATGATGGAACACAGAGGGGGAGGCAGCAGGACAGGGTAGGCAATGTCCAAGGGCAGAACGGGGGAGGCAGCAGGACAGGGTAGAGGAACGGCACAGAGCGGGTGGAGGCAGCAGGACACAGTAGGGGAATAGAGCAGGGCACAGAGGCAGCAGGACAGGGTAGGGGAATAGAGCAGGGCACAGAGGCAGCAGGACAGGGTAGGGGAATAGAGCAGGGCACAGAGGCAGCAGCATAGGGTAGGGGAATGGAGCAGGGCACAGGGCAGGGGAGGCAGCAGGACATGGTAGGGGAACGGCACAGAGTGGGGGAGGCAGGACAGGGTAGGGGGAACGGCACAGAGCGGGGGAGGCAGCAGGACATAGTAGGGGAATAGAGCAGGGCACAGAGGCAGCAGGACAGGGTAGGGGGAATAGAGCAGGGCACAGAGCGGGAGAGGCAGCAGGACGGGGTAGGGGAATAGAGAAGGGCACAGAGCGGGGGAGGCAGCAGGACAGGCTATGGGAACGGAGCAGTACGCAGAGTAAGGGAGGCAGCAGGACAAGGTAGGAGAACGGCAGAGGGCACAGAGTAGGGGAGGCAGCAGGACGGGTAGGGGAATGGCACAGAGCGAGGGAGGCAGCAGTACAGGATAGGGACTATCCAAGGGCAGAGTGGGGGAGGCAGCAGGACACAGCAGAGGAAAGGCACAGAGCAGGGGAGGCAGCAGGACAGGGTAGGGGAATGCCCAAGGGTACAGAGCGGAGGAGGCGGAAGGACAGGGTAGGGAATGTCCAAGGGCAGAGCGAGGGAGGCAGCAGGACACAGTAGAGGAAAGGCAAAAAGCAGAGGAGGCAGCAGGAGAGGGGAATGGCACATAGTAGGGGAATGCCCAAGGGTACAGAGCGGGGGAGGCAGGACAGGGTAGCGGAATGCGCAAGCGTACAGAGCGGGGGAGGCAGCAGGACACAGTAGAGGAAAGGCACAAAGCAGAGGAGGCAGCAGGAGAGGGGAATGGCACATAGTAGGGGAATGCCCAAGGGTACAGAGCGGGGGAGGCAGGACAGGGTAGCGGAATGCGCAAGCGTACAGAGCGGGGGAGGCAGCAGGACAGGGTAAGGTAATGCCCAAGTGAACAGAGTGGGGGAGGCAGCAGGACAGGGTAAGGTAATGCCCAAGTGTATAGAGAGCGAGGGAGGCAGCAGGACAGGCTAGGGGAATGGCGCAGGGCACAGAGTGGGAGATGCAGCAGGACAGGCTAGGGGGAATAGAGCAGGGCACAGAGCAGGGGAGGCAGAAGAACAGGGTAGGGGAATGGTGCAGGGCACAGAGCAGGGTAGGCAGAAAGACAGGGTAGGGGAATGGCACAGAGCGGGGGAGGAAGCAGGACAGGGTAGGGGAATGGCATAGAGCGGGGGAGGAAGCAGGACAGGGGAGGGGAATGGCATAGAGCGGGGGAGAGAGCAGGACAGCGGAATGGTGCAGGTCACAGATAAGTAACAGCAGAATGAGGAAGACAGCAGGAGGGCAGAGAAGGATACAGAGACAGGTCAGCAGATAAAGTGTAACAGTACAGAGCATCTAGGCACAGAAAGTGAAGAAGGAACTGTGCAATTACGGGTGTGTGGTTGTATCTGTGTGTGTGATGGGTAGTACACAGTATACTGACAATCACATAATATTCAAAAAACATAGTGGGTGCTGTCACATGTGGTAGTGCACAAGCCAGAATCATGGCTGTTATATGGGCTTTCATCAAATTGACCAGTGATTTACTTAGTATAGCTACATCCTTTGCACTGATGTATGAGATACACCAGAGAGTGTGGGGAGGAGACTGGTCAGATCTCTGGGCTGGTAACACACAGTGACATGATGTGAGGGGAGAGCAGGAGTATAATAGGGGCTGATGGCTCCTGATGTATGAGATACACCAGAGAGTGTGGGGAGGAGACTGGACAGATCTCTGGGCTGGTAACACACAGTGACATGATGTGAGGAGGAGAGCAGGACTACAATAGGGGATGATGGCTCCTGATGTATGCGATACACCAGAGAGTGTGGGGAGGAGACTGGTCAGATCTCTGGCCTGGTAACACACAGTGACATGATGTGATGGGGAGAGCAGGAGTATAATAGGGGCTGATGGCTCCTGATGTATGAGATACACCAGAGAGTGTGGGAAGGAGACTGGTCAGATCTCTGGGCTGGTAACACACAGTGACATGATGTGATGGGGAGAGCAGGAGTATAATAGGGGCTGATGGCTCCTTATGTATGAGATAAACCAGAGAGTGTAGGGAGGAGACTGGTCAGATCTCTGGGTTGGTAACACACAGTGACATGATGTGAGGGGGAGAGCAGGAGTATAATAGGGGCTGATGGCTCCTGATGTATGAGATACACCAGAGAGTGTGGGGAGGAGACTGGTCAGATCTCTGGCCTGGTAACACACAGTGACATGATGTGAGGGGGAGAGCAGGAGTATAATAGGGGCTGATGGCTCCTGATGTATGAGATACACCAGAGAGTGTGGGGAGGAGACTGGTCAGATCTCTGGCCTGGTAACACACAGTGACATGATGTGAGGGGGAGAGCAGGAGTATAATAAGGACTGATGGGTCCTGATGTATGAGATACACCAGAGAGTGTGGGTAGGAGACTGGTCAGATCTCTGGGCTGGTAACACACAGTGACATGATGTGATGGGGAGAGCAGGAGTATAATAGGGGCTGATGGCTCCTGATGTATGAGATACACCAGAGAGTGTGGGGAGGAGACTGGTCAGATCTCTGGGCTGGTAACACACAGTGATATGATGTGATGGGGAGAGCAGGAGTATAATAGGGGCTGATGGCTCCTTATGTATGAGATACACCAGAGAGTGTGGGGAGGAGACTGGTCAGATCTCTGGGCTGTTAACATAGTGACATGATGTGAGGGGGAGAGCAGGAGTATAATAGGGGCTGATGGCTCCTGATGTATGAGATACACCAGAGAGTGTGGGGAGGAGTCTGGTCAGATCTCTGGGCTGGTAACACACAGTGACATGATCTGAGGGAGAGAGCAGGAGTATAATAGGGGCTAATGGCTCCTGATGTATGAGATACACCACAGAGTGTGGGGAGGAGTCTGGTCAGATCTCTGGGCTGGTAACACACAGTGACATGATGTGAGGAGGAGACCAGGAGTATAATAGGGGCTGATGGCTCCTGATGTATGAGTTACACCTGAGAGTGTGGGGAGGAGACTGATCAGGGCTGGTAACACACAGTGACATGATGTGAGGGGGAGAGTAGGAGTATAATAGGGGCTGATGGCTCCTGATGTATGAGATGCACCAGAGAGTGTGGGGAGGAGACTGGTCAGATCTCTGGGCTGGTAACACAGTGACATGATGTGAGGGGGAGAGCAGGAGTATAATAGGGGCTGATGGCTCCTGATGTATGAGATACACCAGAGAGTGTGGGGAGGAGACTGGTCAGATCTCTGGGCTGGTAACACACAGTGACATGATGTGAGGGGGAGAGCAGGAGTATAATAGGGGCTGATGGCTCCTGATGTATGAGATACACCAGAGAGTGTGGGGAGGAGACTGGTCAGATCTCTAATTAGGAAACACACAGTGACATGATGTGAGGGGGAGAGCAGGACTATAATAGAGGCTGATGGCTCCTGATGTATGAGTTACACCAGAGAGTGTGGGGAGGAGACTGGTCAGGGCTAGTAACACACAGTGACATGATGTGAGGGGGAGAGTAGGAGTATAATAGGGGCTGATGGCTCCTGATGTATGAGATGCACCAGAGAGTGTGGGGAGTAGACTGGTCAGATCTCTGGGCTGGTAACACACAGTGACATGATGTGAGGAGGAGACCCGGAGTATAATAGGGGCTGATAGCTCCTGATGTATGAGATACACCAGAGAGTGTGGGGAGGAGACTGGTCAGATCTCTGGGCTGGTAACACACAGTGACATGATGTGAGGGGGAGAGCAGGAGTATAATAGGGGCTGATGGCTCCTGATGTATGAGATACACCAGAGAGTGTGGGGAGGAGACTGGTCAGATCTCTGGGCTGGTAACACACAGTGACATGATGTGATGGGGGAGAGCAGGAGTATAATAGTGACTGATGGCTCCTGATGTATGAGGTACACCAGAAAGTGCGTGGAGACTGGTCAGTTCTCTGGGCTGGTAACACACAGTGACATGATGTGAGGGGGAGAGTAGGAGTATAATAGGGGCTGATGGCTCCTGATGTATGAGATACACCAGAGAGTGTGGGGAGGAGTCTGGTCAGATCTCTGGGCTGGTATCACACAGTGGCATGATGTGAGGAGGAGAGCAGGAGTATAATAGGGGCTGATGGCTCCTGATGTATGAAATACACCAGAGAGTGTGAGGAGGAGACTGGTCAGATCTCTGGGCTGGTAACACAGTGACATGATGTGAGGGAGAGAGCAGGAGTATAATAGGGACTGATGGCTCCTGATGTATGAGGTACACCAGAAAGTGCGTGGAGACTGGTCAGTTCTCTGGGCTGGTAACACACAGTGACATGATGTGAGGGGGAGAGTAGGAGTATAATAGGGGCTGATGGCTCCTGATGTATGAGATACACCAGAGAGTGTAGGGAGGAGACTGGTCAGATCCCTGGGCTGGTAACACACAGTGACATGATGTGAGGGGGAGAGTAGGAGTTTAAGAGGGGCAGATGAGTCCTGACTTCCCCACTTGGCAGACACATTTAATGCCTTATGGAGCGTACACACGGTCAGATTTGTCAGACTTGTCAGATTTGTCAGATGAACGATTGAACGATTAAACGATCTGAACGATTTGAACGATTTGAACGATTGAACGATTTTTGACTGCATTAAAATGAATGGAATCGTCCAAGTCTGACTGCAAACCCATCAGATGTCAGAAATCGTTATCTGACCATCGGGAACGCGCATCGTTGATCGTCCATCGTTCAGGCATGTCAGATATGAACGATTTTCCTTCAGATATGAACGACTGAACGATTTTTAAATCGTTATCGTTCATATCTGAAGGAAAAATCTGATCGTGTGTATGCACCATTAGTTTGTACTGAAAAAAGATGGTGTAGGATAAGAGATTGTTGTAGTGACTGAATGAGGAGAATTTGTGACATTTTTTCAGTAATAAGTGTTTATTACTCACCTGTGCAGATATCTGTAGGGATTTCCTCCTCCTTACACTGCTGATCACCCCTCACATACGTCTCTTCTTCTCCCTCTATATCTTCTGCCTTCATATCAGTCACATACATCTCTTGTTCTCCCTCTATATCTTCTGCCTTTATATCAGTCACATATGTCTCTTCTTCTCCCTCTATATCTTCTGACTTCATATCAGTCACATACGTCTCTTCTTCTCCCTCTATATCTTCTGCCTTCATATTAGTCACATACGTCTCTACTTCTCCCTCTATATCTTCTGCCTTTATATCACTTACATAAGTGTCTTCTTCTTCTTCTTCTTCTTCTTCTTCTTCTATATTTTCAACCTTTATAAATGCCAGACCTTCATCCTAAATAACCCATAACACAAAAAAATTATTTAAGTCTGATGTAATTACATGAAATAAAACAATAGAATATCAGTGTATAAGACACACACCGCTTCTCTACAGATCATATAGTGACAGTCACTGTTGTATATTGGTGAGACCCTAAATCCCATCTACCTGATGCTCCTGTGGTGTCCTGCGATTCTCCTCTGTACAATCCTGTGAATACAGAGGTCGAGGACATCTCTCTGGGGTATTTCTGTTACTGGGTCCATCTGTAGGAGACACACAGTAACTGGGTACTATATATATATATATATATATATATATATATACATACATACTGTATATGTGATTAAGAGATTACATGTATATAAGGAGCCCCCATACCTGCTCTCCAGTACAGAAAACGAGTCTCCTCTTACCCAGTGATGTGAGGGGCCAATAATTCTCCATCATCAAGTCCTTGTACAGAGCCCTGTATTCCTCTATATACTCCCCTCCTGTATGGAGACATAGACAGCGACATCCTGATATCTTATAGGAACCTGACACACACAATGATAGTGTCATCACCCAGACACATCCCCTGTGTTACTGTATAATGTCCCATTCCCAGCAGTCACCTCTCCAGTCATCACCCAGACACATCCCCTGTGTTACTGTATAATGTCCCATTCCCAGCAGTCACCTCTCCAGTCATCACCCAGACACATCCCCTGGTGTTACTGTATAATGTCCCTTACCCAGCAGTCACCACCCAGACACATCCCCTGTGTTACTGTATAATGTCCCATTCCCAGCAGTCACCTCTCCAGTCATCACCCAGAACCATCCCCCGGTGTTACTGTATAATGTCCCATTCCCAGCAGTCACCTCTTCAGTCACCAGACACATCCACTGGTGTTACAGTATAATGTCTCATTCCCAGCAGTCACCTCTCCAGTCACCACCCAGACACATCCACTGGTGTTACTGTATAATGTCTCATTCCCAGCAGTCACCTCTCCAGTCATCACCCAGACACATCCCCTGGTGTTACTGTATAATGTCCCATTCCCAGCAGTCACCTCTCCAGTCATCACCCAGACACATCCCCTGGTGTTACTGTATAATGTCCCATTCCCAGCAGTTACCTCTCCAGTCATCACCCAGACACATCCCCTGGTGTTACTGTATAATGTCCCATTCCTAGCAGTCACCTCTCCAGTCATCACCCAGACACATTCCCCGGTGTTACTGTATAATGTCCCATTCCCAGCAGTCACCTCCCCAGTCATCACCCAGACACATCCCCTGGTGTCACTGTATAATGTCCCATTCCCAGCAGTCACCTCTCCAGTCATCACCCAGACACATCCCCTGGTGTTACTGTATAATGTCCCTTTCCCAGCAGTCACCTCTCCATTCACCACCCAGACACATCCACTGGTGTTACTGTACAATGTCCCATTCCCAGCAGCCACCTCTCCAGTCATCACCCAGACACATCCACTGGTGTTACTGTATAATGTCTCATTCCCAGCAGTCACCTCTCCAGTCATCACCCAGACACATCCCCTGGTGTTACTGTATAATGTCCTATACCCAGCAGTCACCTCTCCAGTCATCACCCAGACACATCCCCTGGTGTTACTGTATAATGTCCCTTTCCCAGCAGTCACCTCTCCATTCACCACCCAGACACATCCACTGGTGTTACTGTACAATGTCCCATTCCCAGCAGCCACCTCTCCAGTCATCACCCAGACACATCCACTGGTGTTACTGTATAATGTCTCATTCCCAGCAGTCACCTCTCCAGTCATCACCCAGACACATCCCCTGGTGTTACTGTATAATGTCCTATACCCAGCAGTCACCTCTCCAGTCATCACCCAGACACATCCCCTGGTGTTACTGTATAATGTCCCATTCCCAGCAGTCACCTCTCCAGTCATCACCCAGACACATCCCCTGGTGTTACTGTATAATGTCCCATTCCCAGCAGTCACCTCTCGAGTCAGCAGCTGAATGATCTTGTTGGTGAGTTCCAGAATCTTCTGGTTATTGTCTCTCATGTATCAGTGAGTGAGGTGGAGGCACCGTGATGGGGCTCTGGGTCCTGCTCAGTCCTCCTGACACACAGGGACGGCTGCTGGGTGTCTGACACTTACTGGATGTCTTCTTCACTACTGTGTAATCCTGGGTAGTGCAGAAGCCATCAATAGAAGGCTAAAATTATAATTCACCTATATGGAAGTTTTTAATAGTTAATTGTGCATAACTGATATCACTGTGACATTCCCAGATCCCCTCACCTCCCCAGTCATGTCCCTGTATTATTACTATAGATATAAGAGATGTCACTGTGACACTCCCAGACCCTCTCACCTCCCAAGTCATATCCCTCTATTATTACTATAGATATAAGTGATGTCACTGTGACACTCCCAGACCCTCTCACCTTCCCAGTCATGTCCCTGTATTAGTACTATAGATATAAGTGATGTCACTGTGACACTCCCAGACCCTCTCACCTCCCCAGTCATGTCCCTGTATTATTACTATAGATATAAGTAATGTCACTGTGACACTCCCAGATCCCCTCACCTCCCCAGTCATGTCCCTGTATTATTACTATAGATATAAGTGATGTCACTGTGACACTCCCAGACCCCCTCACCTCCCCAGTCATTCCCTGTATTATTACTATAGATATAAGTGATGTCACTGTGACACTCCCACATCCCCTCCCCTTCCCCAGTCATGTCTCTGTATTATTACTATTGATATAAGTGATGTCATTATGACACTCCCAGACCCTCTCACCTCCCCAGTCAGCAGGTAGATGATCTACAGGGTGAGATTTAGTATCCTCTCAGTCATCTGAATTCTGTCCTTGTCCATCATCAGTGATCAGTAATTTATACAGGACACATCTAACCCTCACATGACTTCTAGTAACAAGGATCTGACTGCACCCTGCACAGAAATCTAGAAATAAATATAATTATTAGAAGCTATTTCTTACCAGTTATTTATCTAGTGAGCACATATTACACAGTGCTTTACAGGGGATATTTAGTCACATCTGTCTCTGCCCCAGGGGAGCTTACAATCTACATTTCCTACCACATGGACAGCGCACACACACACACAATTTATGAAAGAAGCGAACTAACCTACCAGTGTGGCTTTGGAGAGTGTGAGGAATCCAGATCACCTGGAAGAAACCAATGCAAACAGGGGGAGAACATACAGAATCCACACATACAGCACCTTGGTTTGAAATTAAAGTCACGACCCCAGAGCAGAGTAGAAGTGCTGTCCACTACGCTATAGTGTTGCCTATATAAACATAATAGTACACTGAGTGACCACTAATCCCCTCATTCCCGGAGACATAGTCTTGGTCAGTGTTTCTCAGAAGTCCCTCAGACCCAGCTTCATAGGGCTGCTCAGTGACCACCAGACGGCATTGCTGGAGGTCACAAAAATGGTCCTCTCATGGCCAAGAGTCCAGGACCTCCACGACACATACTTGATGCAATTTGCCTAAGGATGCGGACCTGATCAGACACTTGTATTATAGTAAGAACGAAGTCTGCACCACCTGTATTATAGTAACAACTGGGTCTGCACCATCTGTATTATAGTAACAACTGGGTCTGCACCACCTGTATTATAGTAACAACTGGGTCTGCACCATCTGTATTATAGTAACAACTGAGTCTGCACCACCTGTATTATAGTAACAACTGGGTCTGTACCACCTGTATTATAGTAACAATGGGGTCTGCACCACCTGTATTATAGTAACAACTGAGTCTGCACCATCTGTATTATAGTAACAACTGAGTCTGCACCACCTGTATTATAGTAACAACGAAGTCTGCACCACCTGTATTATAGTAACAATGAACTCTGCACCACCTGTATTATAGTAAAAATGGGGCCTGCGCCACCTGTATTATAGTAACAACGGGGTCTGCGCCACCTGTAATATAGTAACAACAGGGTCTGCTCCACCTGTATTATAGTAACAACGAAGTCTGCTCCACCTGTATTATAGTAACAATGGGGTCTGCTCCACCTGTATTATAGTAACAATGGGGCCTGCTCCACCTGTATTATAGTAACAATGGGGCCTGCTCCACCTGTATTATATTAACAACAGGGTCTGTGTCACCTTTATTATAGTAACAACGGGGTCTGCGCCACCTGTATTATAGTAACAACAAAGTCTGCACCACCTGTATTATACAAATAGAAGACTTGAGTGCAACTCTCCTGCACAATGACAATGCAGCACCAGAGTCAGCTCCATCTGTACTACAGTAAAGTGACACAAGAGTCTGCTCAGCCTATAGAATAATAACATAATTACCTCCTGCCAAACACAACAATTGCTGCTTCCTGTATCTGCAGTCGTTGGGAATGATAGAGAGACTGTATGGGCGTGTAACGTCACTTCCGCCCTCACTACTACGTCACTTCCAGGGAACAAACACTGAAGGGGATCTATAGTCACCCGTTGTTCTTCATGAAGTGATTTGGGCCTCGGGAAAATGGCCGCCGCCTCCGTCTCTTTTGCACACTGGGGACACTTACTGTAGCTGTACATAGAGTCCTGCTCTAGTGCCCGGAGCTCCTCCCCCTTACTCCAGCAGCAGCATAAGCGTCACATGACCGGCTGCCGTGTGATCCTGTTCTAGCGGCGGCTCCTGCTGTATCCCTGGTAATGTCATCTACTATTATTATACAGGGGGAGCAGCCTGTGGTGTCCTGTTATTACTATTATTATACAGGGGGAGCAGCCTGTGGTGTCCTGTTATTACTATTATTATACAGGGAGAGCAGCCTGTGGTGTCCTGTTATTACTATTATTATACAGGGGGAGCAGCCTGTGGTGTCCTGTTATTACTATTATTATACAGGGGGAGCAGCCTGTGGTGTCCTGTTATTACTATTATTATACAGGGGGAGCAGCCTGTGGTGTCCTGCTACTATTTTTGGGGGAGCAGCCTGTGGTTTCCTGCTATTATTATTATACAGAGGGAGCAGCCTGTGGTGTCCTCTTACTATTATTATACAGGGGGAGCAGCCGGTGGTGTCCTGTTATTATTATACAGGGGAGCAGCCTCTAGTGTCCTGTTACTATTATTATATGGGGGAGCAGCTTGTGGTGTCCTGCTATTACTATTATTATACAGGGGGAGCAGCCTGTGGTGTCCTATTATTACTATTATTATACAGGGGGAGCAGCCTGTGGTGTCCTTTTATTATTATTATATAGGGGGAGCAGCCTGCGGTGTCCTGTTGTTATTATTATTATACAAGGGGAGCAGCCTGTGGTGTCCTATTATTACTATTATTATACAGTGGGAGCAGCCTGTGGTGTCCTCTTATTACTGTTATTATACAGGGGGAGCAGCCTGTGGCGTCCTGTTATTATTATACAGGGGAAGCAGCCTGTGGTGTCCAATTACTATTATTGTACAGGGGGAGCAGACTGTGGTGTCCTGCTATTATAGTTATACAGGGGGAGCAGCCTGTGTTGTCCTGTTATTATACAGGGGGAGCAGCCTGTGGTGTCCTACTACTATTTTTGTACAGGGGGAGCAGCCTGTGGTGTCCTCTTACTATTATTATTATTATTTTTTATTTTTTTTTCATCATAGTCAGTTCTCCCCCACTCATGCAGAGCACTAATGCTTACCGCCGGCCGGCTGGTATATGGAGTAGTTCGCTCTGTCGGCAATAAGTAGTCCCAATAATATTTTGCAATGATATCATATTGTCAGCTATTATCACCCATTGTGAGCGCCTGAATGTTATATTTTGTATATTTACAAAATATATTAATCTTCATTATACAGTAACACCAGGGGATGTGTCTGGGTGATGACTGGAGAGGTGACTGCTGGGAATGGGACATTATACAGTAACACCAGGGGATGTGTCTGGGTGATGACTGGAGAGGTGACTGCTGGGAATGGGACATTATACAGTAACACCAGTGGATGTGTCTGGGTGATGACTGGAGAGGTGACTGCTGGGAATGGGACATTATACAGTAACACCAGGGGATGTGTCTGGGTGATGACTGGAGAGGTGACTGCTGGGAATGGGACATTATACAGTAACACCAGGGGATGTGTCTGGGTGATGACTGGAGAGGTGACTGCTGGGAATGGGACATTATACAGTAACACCAGGGGATGTGTCTGGGTGATGACTGGAGAGGTGACTGCTGGGAATGGGACATTATACAGTAACACCAGTGGATGTGTCTGGGTGATGACTGGAGAGGTGACTGCTGGGAATGAGACATACAGTAACACCGGGGGATGTGTCTGGGTGATGACTGGAGAGGTGACTGCTGGGAATGGGACATGATACAGTAACACCGGGGGATGTGACTGGGTGATGACTGGAGAGATGACTGCTGGGAATGGGACATGATACAGTAACACCGGGGGACGTGTCTGGGTGATGACTGGAGAGGTGACTGCTGGGAATGGGACATGATACAGTAACACCGGGGGACGTGTCTGGGTGATGACTGGAGAGGTGACTGCTGGGAATGGGACATGATACAGTAACACCGGGGGACGTGTCTGGGTGATGACTGGAGAGGTGCCTGCTGGGAGTGGGGCATGATACAGTAACACCAGGGGACGTGTCTGGGTGGTGACTGGAGAGGTGACTGCTGGGAATGGGACATTATACAGTAACACCAGGGGACGTGTCTGGGTGATGGCTGGAGAGGTGACTGCTGGGAATGGGACATTATACAGTAACACCAGGGGTCGTGTCTGGGTGATGACTGGAGAGGTGACTGTTGGGAATGGGACATTATACAGTAACACCAGGGGATGTGTCTGGGTGATGACTGGAGAGGTAACTGCAGGGAATGGGACATTATACAGTAACACCAGGGGATGTGTCTGGGTGATGACTGGAGAGGTGACTCCTGGGAATGGGACATTATACAGTAAAACCAGGGGATGTGTCTTGGTGATGACTGGAGAGGTGACTGATGGGAATGGGACATTATACAGTAACACCAGGGGATGTGTCTGGGTGATGACTGTATCATTGTGTGTCAGGTTCCTATAAGCTGTCAGGATGTCACTGTGTATGTCTCCATGCAGGAGGGGGAGTATATAGAGGAACACAGGGGTCTGTACAAGGACGTGATGATGGAGAATCACCGGCCCCTCACATCACTGGGTAAGAGGAGACTGTAATTTATTTTACAGGGGAAAGCAGATATGGGCCCCCCTATATATACACATCACCTGATAATCACATATATACAATGTACTCAGTCACTGTGTGTCTCCTACAAATGGACCCAGTAACAGGAATACCCCAGAGAGATGTCCACATCCTCTTTATTCACAGGTTTGTACAGAGGAGAATCACA
Source organism: Taudactylus pleione (assembly GCA_031769625.1). Taxonomy (NCBI): domain Eukaryota; kingdom Metazoa; phylum Chordata; class Amphibia; order Anura; family Myobatrachidae; genus Taudactylus; species Taudactylus pleione. The sequence goes on from JAUIMM010000908.1 coordinate 1,004,835, forward strand.
GGACCCCACAGGGGCATCAGGTAGATGGGATTTAGGGGCTCACCAATATACCACAGTGACTGTCACTATATGATCTGTAGAGAAGCTGTGTGTGTGTTATACAATGATATTCTACTGTGTAATGTCTATTAACAATATCAAACATTATTAAAAAACTATTTCTGTTTAGTGTGCAGCGCTGACTAATATTAAGATAGAAGATATAGAGGGAGAAGAAGAAACATATGTGACAAATAATAAGGCAAAAGATATAAAGGGAGAAGAAGAGACGTATGTGACTGATATGAAGGCAGAAGATATAGAGGGAGAAGAAGAGACGTATGTGACTGATATGAAGGCAGAAGATATAGCTGGAGAAGAAGTGACGTATGTGACTGATATGAAGGCAGAAGATATAAAGGGAGAAGAAGAGACGTATGTAACTGATATGAAGGCAGAAGATATAGAGGGAGAAGAAGAGATGTATGTGACTGATATGAAGGTAGAAGATATAGAGGGAGAAGAAAAGACGTATGTGACTGATATGAAGGTAGAAGATATAGAGGGAGAAGAAGAGACGTATGTGACTGATATGAAGGCAGAAGATATAGAGGGAGAAGAAGAGACGTATGTGACTGATATGAAGGCAGAAGATATAGAGGGAGAAGAAGAGACGTATGTAACTGATATAAAGGAAGAAGATATAGAGGGAGAAGAAGAGACGTATTTAACTGATAATAAAGCAGAAGATATAGAGGGAGAAGAAGAGACATATGTGACTGATAATAAGGCAGAAGATCTAGAGGGAGAAGAAGAGATATATGTGAGGGGTGATCAGCAGTGTAAGGTGGAAATCTCTACAGATATCAGCACAGGTGAGTAATAAACATTGATTACAGAAGCATCACATATTCTCTCTTTTCAACCACTAATATAATTTCTTATTTTACACCCTCCTCTGTCAGTACAGACTAATGAGGGAAATGTTCCTATCACTGTGTGTGATATAATACATTGCCCATGCCTGCACTCTATTACACATACTGAGATGAATATACAGAGAGTGTGAGGACATAGGGTGCAGCTAGTATGACCTGTGTGTGATATAATGTATAGACCATGCCTGCACTCTACTACACATACTGAGATGAATATACAGAGCGTGTGAGGACCTAGCAGGGTGCAGCTAGTATGACCTGTGTGTGATATAATGTATAGACCATGCCTGCACTCTATTACACATACTGAGATGGAGATCCGGAGAGTGTGAGGACACAGCAGGATACAGCTAGTATGACCTGTGTGTGATATAATGTATAGACCATGCCTGCTCTCTGTTAGACGCCTGACATTTCCCTGACGCCGGGAGACCGGCGCCCGGCATCCCAATCGAAGGGATGCCGGGCGCCGCGAGCTGGCATCCGCGGGGGGGAGGGTTAGGTTTAGGGCACCCGGGGGGATTTAGGATTAGGCACCCCCCCCAGGAAGGTTAGGGTTAGGCACCCCCGGGGGGACTTAGGGTTAGGAACCCCCCTGGGGGACTTAGGTTTAGGCAGCGTGTAAGGGGGGTTAGGGTTAGGCACTTGAGGGGGAGGTTAGGGTTAGGGGGTTAGGTTAGGTTAGTCAGTACTTACCTATACACGATCGGGATTTCCAGCGCTGTCGGGCTTCCGCTGCCGGGAACTCTGCTGTTGCCGGCCATGCGCCCGGCGGTATTTCATACCGATTCCGTTCTGTGTGTGATATAATGTATAGACCATTCCTGCACTATGTTACACATACTGAGATGGAGATACGGAGAGTGTGAGGACAAAGCAGGGTGCAGTTAGTATGACCTCTGTGTGATATAATGTATAGACCATGCCTGCACTCTGTTACACATACTGAGATGGAGATACGGAGAGTGTGAGGACACAGCAGGATGCAGCTAGTATGACCTGTGTGTGATATAATGTATAGACCATGCCTGCACTCTGTTACACATACTGAGATGGAGATATGGAGAGTGTGAGGACACAGCAGGATACAGCTAGTATATCCTGTGTGATATAATGTATAGACCATGCTTGCACTCTGTTACACATACTGAGATGGAGATATGGAGAGTGTGAGGACACAGCAGGATACAGCTAGTATGACCTGTGTGTGATATAATGTATAGACCATGTCTGCGCTCTGTTACACATACTGAGATGGAGATATGGAGAGTGTGAGGACACAGCAGGATGCAGCTAGTATGTCCTGTGTGTGATATAATGTATAGACCATGCCTGCACTCTGTTACACATACTGAGATGGAGATATGGAGAGTGTGAGGACACAGCAGGATACAGCTAGTATGACCTGTGTGTGATATAATGTATAGACCATGCCTACACTCTGTTACACATACTGAGATGGAGATATGGAGAGTGTGAGGACACAGCAGGGTGCAGCTAGTATGTCCTGTGTGTGATATAATGTATAGACCATGCCTGCACTCTGTTACACATACTGAGATGGAGATACGGAGAGTGTGAGGACACAGTAGGATACAGCTAGTATGTCCTGTGTGTGATATAATGTATAGACCATGCCTGCACTCTGTTACACATACTGAGATGGAGATATGGAGAGTGTGAGGACACAGCAGGATACAGCTAGTATGTCCTGTGTGTGATATAATGTATAGACCATGTCTGCACTCTGTTACACATACTGAGATGGAGATATGGAGAGTGTGAGGACACAGCAGGATGCAGCTAGTATGACCTGTGTGTGATATAATGTATAGACCATGCCTGCACTCTGTTACACATACTGAGATGGAGATATGGAGAGTGTGAGGACACAGCAGGATACAGCTAGTATGACCTGTGTGTGATATAATGTATAGACCATGCCTGCACTCTGTTACACATACTGAGATGGAGATATGGAGAGTGTGAGGACACAGCAGGATACAGCTAGTATGACCTGTGTGTGATATAATGTATAGACCATGCCCGCACTCTGTTACACATACTGAGATGGAGATATGGAGAGTGTGAGGACACAGCAGGGTGCAGCTAGTATGTCCTGTGTGTGATATAATGTATAGACCATGTCTGCACTCTGTTACACATACTTAGATGGAGATATGGAGAGTGTGAGGACACAGCAGGATGCAGCTAGTATGTCCTGTGTGTGATATAATGTATAGACCATGCCTGCACTCTGTTACACATACTTAGATGGAGATATGGAGAGTGTGAGGACATAGCAGGGTGCAGCTAGTATGTCCTGTGTGTGATATAATGTATAGACCATGCCTGCACTCTGTTACACATACTGAGATGGAGATATGGAGAGTGTGAGGACATAGCAGGGTGCAGCTAGTATGTCCTGTGTGTGATATAATGTATAGACCATGCCTGCACTCTGTTACACATACTGAGATGGAGATATGGAGAGTGTGAGGACACAGCAGGATACAGCTAGTATGTCCTGTGTGTGATATAATGTATAGACCATGCCTGCACTCTGTTACACATACTGAGATAGAGATACGGAGAGTGTGAGGTCACAGCAGGATGCAGCTAGTATGACCCGTGTGTGATATAATGTATAGACCATGCCTGCACTCTGTTACACATACTGAGATGGAGATATGGAGAGTGTGAGGACACAGCAGGGTGCAGCTAGTATGACCCGTGTGTGATATAATGTATAGACCATGCCTGCACTCTGTTACACATACTGAGATGGAGATATGGAGAGTGTGAGGACACAGCAGGGTGCAGCTAGTATGTCCTGTGTGTGATATAATGTATAGACCATACCTGCACTCTGTTACACATACTGAGATGGAGATATGGAGAGTGTGAGGACATAGCAGGGTGCAGCTAGTATGACCTGTGTGTGATATAATGTATAGACCATGCCTGCACTCTGTTACACATACTGAGATGGAGATATGGAGAGTGTGAGGACACAGCAGGATACAGCTAGTATGACCTGTGTGTGATATAATGTATAGACCATGCCTGCACTCTGTTACACATACTGAGATGGAGATACGGAGAGTGTGAGGACACAGCAGGGTACAGCTAGTATGTCCTGTGTGTGATATAATGTATAGACCATGCCTGCACTCTGTTACACATACTGAGATGGAGATATGGAGAGTGTAAGGACACAGCAGGGTGCAGCTAGTATGTCCTGTGTGTGATATAATGTATAGACCATGTCTGCACTCTGTTACACATACTGAGATGGAGATATGGAGAGTGTGAGGACACAGCAGGATACAGCTAGTATGTCCTGTGTGTGATATAATGTATAGACCATGCCTGCACTCTATTACACATACTGAGATGGAGATACGGAGAGTGTGAGGACACAGCAGGATACAGCTAGTATGTCCTGTGTGTGATATAATGTATAGACCATGCCTGCACTCTGTTACACATACTTAGATGGAGATATGGAGAGTGTGAGGACACAGCAGGATACAGCTAGTATGTCCTGTGTGTGATATAATGTATAGACCATGCCTGCACTCTGTTACACATACTTAGATGGAGATATGGAGAGTGTGAGGACACAGCAGGATACAGCTAGTATGTCCTGTGTGTGATATAATGTATAGACCATGCCTGCACTCTGTTACACATACTTAGATGGAGATATGGAGAGTGTGAGGACACAGCAGGATACAGCTAGTATGTCCTGTGTGTGATATAATGTATAGACCATGCCTGCACTCTGTTACACATACTGAGATGGAGATATAGAGAGTGTGAGGACACAGCAGGAAACAGCTAGTATGTCCTGTGTGTGATATAATGTATAGATCAATCTACGCTCTGTTAGTAGTGACTGATTTAGCTCTATGTAAGAACCATTACAGTGTAGCATATAGGTAAGGTGTCTGAATTCAGTGTCTGAATCTGGGGGAAATGTATGAAGCCCTAGAGAGAGATTAAGTGGAGAAATTGCCCGCCGCAGCCAATCAGCTTCTAGCTATCATTATCAAGTACAGTTCTTAAATTTACAGAAGCTGATTGGTTGCTTAGGGCAACTTTTCCACAAACCTTTTGTAAGGTTTGGTACATCTCCCCCTTAGTCTTTTTTAGTGGTTACTCCCCGGCCAGTGTTACTGCTACAACCTAAACCTCCTCATGTAAAAAAATCACCAAATGATGAAGTCATTGGCCGTCATTCAATATAGCGCAATCTTTCTGAGGGTGCAAGGAAAAATCAGATGAAAGCTCCAGCCGCGCTGCTGTTTGCTGGCTTAGCGTGGCACTAACAGCCTCGCAGCCGGCACTTTAGTTGGAGAATTTCGGTTCTCATGACTAAACACCCAGGTTACTTCGTGAGAACTGGCATTCTCTGACTTAACACTGCGCTGAATTGAATGGGTCCTGGAGCTCCCACAATTGCGGCCACTGACTGTTTGGAGATGTTGGGGTACAGCAGGGGACGTCTTATAGTTACACAGTATGGAGATGTTTGGGTACAGCAGGGGACGTCTTATAGTTACACAGTATGGAGATGTTGGGGTACAGCAGGGGACGTCTTATTATAGTTACACAGTATGGAGATGTTGGGGTACAGCCGGGCACGTCTTATTATAGTTACACAGTATGGGGATGTTGGGGTACAGCCGGGCACGTCTTATAGTTACACAGTATGGAGATGTTGGGGTACAGCCGGGCACGTCTTATTATAGTTACACAGTATGGAGATGTTGGGGTACAGCCGGGCACGTCTTATTATAGTTACACAGTATGGAGATGTTGGGGTACAGCCGGGCATGTCTTATAGTTACACAGTATGGAGATGTTTGGGTACAGCAGGGGACGTCTTATAGTTACACAGTATGGAGATGTTGGGGTACAGCAGGGGACGTCTTATTATAGTTACACAGTATGGAGATGTTGGGGTACAGCCGGGCACGTCTTATTATAGTTACACAGTATGGGGATGTTGGGGTACAGCCGGGCACGTCTTATTATAGTTACACAGTATGGAGATGTTGGGGTACAGCCGGGCACGTCTTATTATAGTTACACAGTATGGAGATGTTGGGGTACAGCCGGGCACGTCTTATAGTTACACAGTATGGAGATGTTGGGGTACAGCCGGGCACGTCTTATTATAGTTACACAGTATGGAGATGTTGGGGTACAGCAGGGGACGTCTTATTGTTACACAGTATGGTGATGTTGGGGTACAGCTGGACACGTCTTATAGTTACACAGTATGGAGATGTTTGGGTACAGCTGGACACGTCTTATAGTTACACAGTATGGAGATGTAGGGGTACAGTTGGGCACATCTTATTATAGTTACACAGTATGGAGATGTTGGGATACAGCCAGGCACGTCTTATAGTTACACAGTAGGAGATATTGGGGTACAGCCGGGCACGTCTTATAGTTACACAGTATGGAGATATTGGGGTACAGCCGGGCACGTCTTATAGTTACACAGTATGGAGATGTTGGGGTACAGCCGGGCACGTCTTATTATAGTTACACAGTATAGAGATGTTGGGGTACAGCTGGACACGTCTTATAGTTACACAGTATGGAGATGTTTGGGTACAGCAGGGGACGTCTTATAGTTACACAGTATGGAGATGTTGGGGTACAGCCGGGCATGTCTTATAGTTACACAGAATGGAGATGTTGGTGTACAGCCGGGTACATCTTATTATAGTTACACAGTATGGGATGTTGGGGTACAACTGGGCACGTCTTATTATAGTTACACAGTATGGAGATGTTGGGGTACAGCCGGGTACGTCTTATTATAGTTACACAGTATGGAGATGTTGGGGTATTGCCGGGCACGGCTTATTATAGTTACACAGTATGGAGATGTTGGGGTACAGCCGGGCACGTCTTATTATAGTTACACAGTATGGCGATGTTGGGGTACAGCCGGGCACGTCTTATTATAGTTACACAGTATGGAGATGTTGGGGTACAGCCAGGCATGTCTTATAGTTACACAGTATGGAGATGTTTGGGTACAGCCAGGCACATATTATTATAGTTACACAGTATGGAGATGTTGGGGTACAGCCGGGCACGTCTTATTATAGTTACACAGTATGGAGATGTTGGGGTACAGCCGGGCACGTCTTATTATAGTTACACAGTATGAGATGTTGGGGTACAGCCGGGCATGTCTTATTATAGTTATACAGTATGGAGATGTTGGGGTACAGCCGGGCACGTCTTATTATAGTTACACAGTATGGAGATGTTGGGTTACAGCCGGGCACGTCTTATAGTTACACAGTATGGAGATGTTTGGGTACAGCTGGGCACGTCTTATTATAGTTACACAGTATGGAGATGTTTGGGTACAGCCGGGCACGTCTTATTATAGTTACACAGTATGGAGATGTTGGGTTACAGCCGGGCACGTCTTATTATAGTTACACAGTATGAGATGTTGGGGTACAGCCGGGCACGTCTTATTATAGTTACACAGTATGGTATAGCTCTACAGGAGCGCTAATTCCTATATAATTATTCTGTTCCCAGCAGATGGACACAGCAGCAGGAATAAATCGGGGAGACGTCTCATATTATCTCCAGATTGTGACCTAAATGATAATAACTTCTCACAGGACTCTCCAGGAGAAAACCCCATTATCCCCAGTATACATCCAGCATCTCACAGTGCAGATATATCATCTGATCCCTCTAACCATGAAGAATGCACCACTGATACTCCCAGTAGTGATACACACAACTCAGATCACACAGGTGATAAACCATTGTCATGTTCTGAATGTGGGAAAGGATTTACTAAGCAGATCAGTCTTTCTATACATCAGAAGAGAGTACACACAGCTGATAGGCCTTTTCTATGTTCTGAGTGGTGGAAATGTTTTACATGCAAATCATATCTTGTTAGACATAAGAGACATTACACAGGTGAGAAACAATTTTCATGTTCTGAATGTGGGAAATGTTTTACACAGAAATCAGATCTTGTTATACATCAGAGATCTCATACAGGTGAGAAACCATTTCCATGCTCTGAGTGTGGGAAATGTTTTACACGGAATTCAGAACTCGTTCAACATCAGAGATGTCACACAGGTGAGAAACCATTTCCATGCTCTGAGTGTGGGAAATGTTTTACACGTAAATCATTTCTTGTTCTACATCAGAGATCTCACACAGGTGAAAAACCATTTCCATGCTCTGAGTGTGGGAAATGTTTTACACATAAATCAGTTCTTGTTACACATCAGAGAAGTCACACAGGTGAGAAACCATTTCCATGCTCTGAGTGTGGGAAATGTTTTACACAGAAATCAGAACTTGTTAGACATCAGAGACGTCACACAGGTGAGAAGCCATTTCCATGTTCTCAGTGTGGGAAATGTTTTACAAAGAAATCCACTCTGTTTAGTCATCAGAAACGTCACACAGGAGAAAAACAAAGTATATGAGCCTTAAGAAATATATAGAAATTGCAGCCGTATTTGCAGTACTGTAATATCATTGGGAATTATCAGAACAAGCATAAATACAATGTTAGCCTAGATTGCTGTCCCTGCTTGATGAAGAGTAAATGACATTTACATTATCACACTATGGGTCTGATTCAGCAGCGGAAGCAAATGTAGCTGCAGTCTCTTACAGATCGCATGTGCTAATATATGCTAATGCCGAGGTACAGCCGCCATAACCACGCCTACTGCTGCCTTCTCATTATCCTCCAATGTAGCCCTCCTGTGTAATCATCGGTACCATCGCCGCACATCAAGCAGTCACGCAGCATTTAAATCAGGTCTGACCAGCCGCAAACACTGCGGCTCTCCTGACACGCAGAGAGATCTCATGCTGCAGCTGCCATCGTTATGGCTAATTTATACCCGTCCACGACATGGCGATCACACGGACACACACGCCCATGACATGGCGATCACACGGACAGAAGCGCCCATGACATGGGGATCACACGGACAGACACGCCCATGACATGGCGATCACAGGGACAGACACACCTATGACATGTCGATCACACGGACAGACACGCCCATGACATGGCGATTACATGGACACATACGCCTGCAGTTTTCTGTCCACTCCCCTATTACTTCCCCCAAACGCTGTCACCCTGCCACTCACTATGTGATGTATTCCTCTGTGCATCCGTAATTACAATGTGATCGCTGTGTGTGCGCAGTGTGACTTATACGCAGGTGTGATGGCAAACATTCGCTCTATCTGCGTAACTATTGTCATTGTGTCCTCTGCTGAATCAGCCCCTATATACTAATATATTACACTTTATTATATATCCACATGGATGTCACCAACATAGGCTCCAACAGGTTCCTCATGTAATGGCTTTCAGTTTCCTTATTCTATCAGATCAGAGTTTCCCAAACTCCACTATTACAGGCCAAGTATTAAGGATATCCATGCTTGAGCACAGGTCACTTAATTAGTGCCTCAATCAGTTTGAATTAACAATGTGGATTAAAACATGGATATCCTTAAAACTTGGATTGTAATGGCAGAGTTTGGGAAGCTCTGTATTATAATATTATTGTGCTATTGGCCTATTTGTACAGTAACAAGACCACATGATGTAATATAGGGACATAACTAATCTGTCATCATGACAATGTGCTGGGGATGTAATATGGGAAGTGGGAAACTATGACATCATGTGATGACTGGGCTGTAAGTGATGGGGGGAGATGGGTGATATAATGACATCTGTAACCTGATTTTATCTCACTGGATCCAGTATTCTCTGGTTGGGTTTCCTGGTAAATGGATCTCTAATCTCCTTACAGCAGTCTGATGTCTGGTTCTTTCTACTTAGATCCTCTGTACCCTACTATTTACACTATTCCAAAAGATAAGGACATTAAAATCATGATCCCTTATGTTATTTATACATTATTAGATAATGTAATTAGTGTTGGGACACAGGAAGCTGCTGGTCCTGGTATAAACCACTAACCGTAATGACCATTAGGTGCATCAGGCTCCCGATATCCCCAGCAGAATACAGATGTGAGCAGGGTACGTAGTAATGGAGGAATAATGCAGGGACATCACAGGATAAGTAGGATCAGTACAGATTGTCCTCAGTATGTCCTGCACTGTCACCTCCCACAGTGGTGACACCACCAGTAATGTGCAGGGTCAGGAGATGGAGATTATTTGGTAGTGAGGAAATCACAGAAAAGACCATACAAGCTTTGTTATATACCTACAAAGACATGAGCTCAAAGAGTTTGGTAACAAGTAAAGAAGCCAAACGCCGCACGGACCTGTCTGACGTCCATGTGGGGTAACATAGCTGTGTGTGGCATTTGTTTGTTAGTATTTACCACATTTTTTGTCCTGAATGTTTTTGTACATTGTTAGTAAAGCTGGAATAGTGACCAGTTGTCCTCTCGGTGGTGCACATGTTCTGTGATGGCTGTCATGGAGAAAATATAATTTCTCTTATGATCAAATTCATTTGTATGACGTGAATTAAGCTATTAAAATAACCTTAAAATGATTATAAGTGATACAAATATTGATAGGCAATATTACCATATATATCTGATCTAGAATTAATGTTTTAAGTTAATAAAACGTAACATATAGAAGATGCACATTATAGAAATTTTTGTATTTTACACTTCCAAGATGACAAGATGCCAATAAGCTGAGTGATTTACAAATCATAATTCTGAGACTCACATAAACCTGTGACTGTCTGAGAGCCCATAGATAAGATCTGCTCTGATGGGTCATACCAATGACTAAGTACAATCACAATGACCACCCTGCTGTGTAAGATCCAGCGTGTGAGATAACCAGCCCTGTGTGACCATCTGAGAGCCCATAGATAAGAGCTGCTCTGGTGGGTCACACCAATGACTAAGCACAATCACAATGACCACCCTGCTGTGTAAAATCCAGCGTGTGAGATAACCAGCCCTGTGTGACCATCTGAGAGCCCATAGATAAGAGCTGCTCTGGTGGGTCACACCAATGACTAAGCACAATCACAATGACCACCCTGCTGTGTAAAATCCAGCGTGTGAGATAACCAGCCCTGTGTGACCATCTGAGAGCCCATAGATAAGAGCTGCTCTGGTGGGTCACACCAATGACTAAGCACAATCACAATGACCATCCTGCTGTGTATGATCCCCCATGTGAGATAATCATCCCTGTGTGACCATCTGAGAGCCCATAGATAAGAGCTGCTCTGATGAGTCATACTAATGACTAAGCACAATCACAATGACCGCCCTGCTGTGTAAGATCCAGTGTGTGAAATAACCAGTCCTGTGTGACCAAGTGACTTCATTTCCTGATATTGTGGAGAGAAGACAAACCAAGCTGGCACGGTGTTAGCTGAGAACCCATCTCTGGACCTATGGACATTGAGTTACAGCCTAGGACATTTGCATACAAGCTACAGAAATTAGGTAATATCACTTTAAATTCTCCAAGATGAAGATTTAGGACACAAATTACATGTTGGCACCTGTTACTTATGTGTATTGTAATGAGCTGTGATATATAAAGCGACCATTGTAATGAGATAATTAGCTTTCGGAATTGAAGCCGAGACATGCATGTAGCTGCTGCTGACCGTGCGATATCTATATGCCAATGACTGCAGACTGATAATTCCCTGATATAGAAACATCATATAAAAATGTATATTTTCCCTGTGCAGTCCCTCCTGGGTGATTCAGATGCCTCTGATGAAGCTGTATCATACAGAGAAACGCATTAGTCAGACTTCAGGCACGGACCCCAGACCCAATTGTGTTTACGGTAACTTCATCATGCTAAAGACCACCATCTAATAATGATGTAATATTTCATATTGCTGGTCCAACTCAAGTCCTAATGATCCAATCATCAGCAATATAGTAGTCACCCAGGAGGGACTGCGCAGAGCTGGAGGCACAAATCCAACACCCTGGGTATCCTGCTGGTTACATTGGACTATTCACAGTGGACACTGTAATACTACATGTACTCTACCTACCTTCAAGTCATTATTATGTGAGACATCATGTGACTCTGACACAAACATCCTATTGGTCAGGGCCTTATATCTATTGGTTATAAATTTATGTTTTATATATTGGAACAATATGTAATTGTACTATACGTTTTCTGTGCTAAATATGAATAAATGTTATTGTTAGATATACCCTATCGGAGTGTTTAATACTAATCATCAATACTTTTGCGCTGTTTTTCTATATTCTTTATGCTCTACATGATCTCAGGTGACCTCCTGATTTTGTACAGCAGCAAATGTATATGAAGATATTTTATATCCTATAGTTAATTCTAAATGGGTTATAACAATATCTGTGTGCCCTATAAAATTGAGTCACATATTTCCTGTAGGACATAGAAGTGACACCAGGTAGCACAGTCCTTTAGTTTCTTTATTCCTATGTGGAAGGAGTTGGGAATCTACAGGTAATCAAAGTTTATATGAAATGGGATTGGTGACCCAAGATATACTGAAAGGGCCGATGTAGCCTGGAGCAGACTTCATGAAGGATACTCGGAGATGCAGGTTATTAATGCACAGGCTGCAGATTAGGAATGGCTTTTCTTATCTGCTTACAATTTTTAGCAGTGTGATTGTTTTGACGAGAAGCCCCTACCTGCTGCCAGATTTTGGAGAAGTCACGGAGTAGCAATTTGGCTGCTGCATCTGAAGGAGGAGGGATGGAAGAGAAGGCAGGAACCTGGGGCAGCATACCATGGACTGTATGGATTGGAATAGAAGAGGATAACTCGTAGTGATTGTTGTGAGTGAATTCTGCTGAAGGGAGAAGCTCAGACCAGTTATCCTGAGATGAGAGAATGTACACACTTGTAATGTCTGACACAAAGACCTCCAGAATTTGGCCACAAACTGTACACCCCGATCAGAGACAATTTCAATGATACAGCCAGAGACAGAATATTTCTCTGATGAAAAATTGAGCTGGAGCAGAAGGAAGATCTCAGAGTGGTATGAAGTGGTCCATTTTGGAGCATTAATCTACACAGATTGCTGGTGTATTTGTTTGAGGATGGTAGTTCGGCCCATGGAAATGTGGGACCAGGGAATGGTTGGAATGGGCAACTGCCCTGCTGGAGATGGCCAGGGACATTTGGGTTGAAAACACTTGAAATAGGCGACCACAAAGTGCTTGATATCTTCAACTCGGGAACAGTGTGCCCATTTTTGACTTTTTGTTTCTAGTGTCTAGGAGGAATAAAAGTATTCCTATGAGGAGTGAAAATCTGCGTAACAACTCACTCATTCAGGATTGAGAATATGCCATTTCTCTTCTAGTGATGGTTCCTCATTCCCTACCATGGATAGAGAGTCTGCATTACAGTTATTGTGTCCAGGGCAAAAGGAGATATAGATGTAAAAAGTTGGAAAGAACAAAAACATCGACTCTGGCGAGGAGTCATACTTTGGGCTGACATGAGGTATAGAAGGTTTTTATGGTCAATGTAGATGGTTAAAGAAAATCAAGCTCCTTTTAAAAATATGTCTAAACTTTTAAAATCAGATTCATGACCAGCAGCTCTTTCAGCAATGGAGTAGTTTACTTTTGGATGGCAGGAATTTCTTAGAGAAGAACCCACAGGGGTGAAATATGCCATCTGCCACCCTCTGGGAGAGAACTGCTTCCACTCCAACTGATGATGCATCTACCTCCAAGCAAAATGGGAGTGAGTTGTTAGATTTATTGAGTATGGGTGCAAAGTTGAAGGCTTGTTTTTGTTGTTATCACTTTCCTGCTAATCTACTGGATTGGCACCCTTCTTGGTAAGGGCCGTAATAAAGAGACGATTCTGGGGTATCCTCGTAGGAACTTGCACCAATAGTAAGTGAACACAAGAAACTATTGTATGGCTTTAAGACTCGTGTTTTGTAGCCAATTAAGGCTATCCTGGACATTTTCTCAGTCCATCTAGTTTGTGTTGACCTCAACAAGACATTTCTACAATTTGCAGAATTATTTTGTCATAGACTAAGAAGTACTTTTAAATTTTTACGATGGAATTCTAGGTTTGGGAGAAAATTTGAATGTTATCCGAATATACTACCATGATTACATATAGCATGGCCAGGAAGATCTCATTAATGACGTTTTGGAAAACTGCAGGAGCATTACATAAACCATAGAACATCACAAGGTACTTGTAGTGCCCGTCTTGAGTGTTGAACACTGTTTTACATTTATCCTCTTGAATAATTCTGATGAGGTTGTAAGCCCCTCAGAAATCCAGTTTAATGAAGATGGTCACCCTTTGACTTGATCAAATAATTCAGAAATCAATGGAAGAGGGTACAGATTTTATATCATGATGTCATTCAGCCCACTATAATCAATGCATGTTTGTTTCCCATCTTTTTTTTTTTTAACAAAGAAGATTCCAACAATGGTGTGGCAGAGTGGGTCTCTTCCCACATTCTAAGGAAAGGGTTAACATCCTGTACCATGGAGGAACCACACCCTTTCCTCAATTAAGACCAGCTAAGGGATTAAAACCTGTATAGATGAGTTAGTCAGGGGGAATTTGAGGGAGAGGTTTCTCCTTTGGCAGTGCTCACTATGCTGGACAAGCTGAGCCCCGACTCTTGTGAATACTCTGCTTGTTTGACCTGCTGGCTCATGTAAGCTGAGTTGTTGTTCCTGAACTGTGTTTGCCTTGTGTGAGAAGCCAGTACACTGGCTCTGCCTGTTTAAGCCTGGAATAAAAGCTTACTTGTCTGCAGCATCTCAGTCTCCGATTGGTTGTCTGGAACTTACTTTCTACAAATGACTACAAAGGTGGAAGGGTGGATAAATCCCCTTTTCAGGTTTTCTTTAATGAACTCCGGCATGGACAGGGTTTTGGTAATGGAAAGATGGTAAACCCTTCCTCCAGGTGGTGTTTTTCTCAGGATTATGTCTATAGGACAGTCCCAGTCTCAGTGTGGAGGTAATGTTTCAGCAGCTTGTTAAACATCCTGGTACTCTTTGTGGGCTGGAGGAATGGCAGGATTCTCAGAAGCAGAGATTGTAGGAAGGACTTGCTCAGATCACAGTCCGGTACAAGAGGAAGTCCAGGCCAAGATTTGAGAAGACCAGTCAACATGTAAATTATGCAGACATAACCATAGAAGTCCAAGGATGACTGGGGGCTTTTGGCATGATTAGGAAGGAAATTGACTCAGCATGCAGAACAAATATGGAGAGATTCACCGGGTTAATCTGTTAAAGAATGGTACTGCCAGATCCGACTTCCATCCAGGTATGCATAGATGTTATTGAAATTGCTAACTTCTTTCACAAGGTGACTGAAATTGAGTTACCAGCTGCTCTGCAAGTGAGCGGACTAGTAAGTATACAGTACCCCTAGGATATTTAATAGTCTTGGACATGAAACAGCTGTGTATTTTAATTACACCAGGAGAGCAAATAGAAACTCCTAAGCTGATGTCTCCTAGCACATAGTAGAGGCTCAATTTCTCCTGAAACCATCATTCTCCTTCATCAGGGGTGAGGCAAGAATAGCCTAATTGCATTGGTTCTTCCATGCTGGAAGGTTGGTGGAGGTTGGAAGTTCTTTCTTGGAAGCGGAGATCCACCTGGTTGCAGAGAGAGATTAGTTTGTCCAGGTTAGTAGGTAGTTAATGGGATGATGCTTTTTAATACTGTCTAATAGACCTTGACAGATGATAGTGACAAGCACCTGGTTCCATTGTTGTTCAGATAAGAGTCTGAAAATGCACCACATGTTGCCCCCTTAGGAGGCTTTGTTCTCCTGGGATTATTGAATATCCTTCGAAAAGGTGGCTAGGAAGCTGATGGAGAATGACAGGATAAGATCAGATATTTCCTATAGCATAGGTGACCATGCCATGGCTTGCCTGGAGAGCAAAAAGATAATGTAGGCTATTTTGGCCCTGTAGGGAAGTTCCCAGTCTTTAGCGCAAAGTGAATACCATATTGGTTAAGGAAACCCCAACAGACCTTAGCAGAGCCCGGATGGCAAAAATGGAGGACTGGACCTCTCCTAATTAGGCATCGGTGGTGCAGCTTGGTTACTTAGATTCACTTGGATTGCATCCATATGATTAAACAGGTGCAGGAACTGCATAAATTAGCCTTGATAGGCTTCTTGTTTTTCCAGTCAGATATTACAGCACACTTGTATACATCAGATGGCTTCCTGAAACTAGCTATGCCCCACCAGTTCTCTCTATTGACTTGCTGCTAGTCAGTGTCAGAAGTCCTGCCCTCTGGATCCCACAATCTTTTGGTGCTTTCACACACTCCAGAGCAGTCACATCCATGTAGTGCAGCTGTGTGTAAAACATTCTCTGTTGAAGATAGCAGAATCCTTAACCCTGCCTGCCCTTTGTCCTAGGGTGCAAGTCCTGTTCTGTACATCAGAACATGGCAAAGTACCCTTTTTGCCATATACCCTTCCACTTTACTTGGTGAAGTGGACTATTTATCTGGAAAAGATTTGTCGAACCAGCTACCCTGAGAGTATAGGCATTTTTAAGGTAAACCCCAGCTCTACATTCCATCCACTGTAGCGGGTCATGGCCAGTGACCAGAGTGAACTCCCTACCAAGCAGGTAGTACAGCAGGGCTTCCACTGTCTACTTAATCCCCAGGCTTTCCTGCCCCACTAGAGCATACTGTACATTTTTATCTCTCGGGAGTAGTTTACTGCTGAGGAAAAGAATCTGTCTTTCCTCGTCCTTCACCATCTGAGACAACACTTTACCTGAAATTAGGTGCCATACATAAGGCTTCTTTCAAATCTCTCCATGCGGCCTCCGAGGATTCGGACCAATGTAACCTGTCTGGTTTATTCTTTTTCAGAGAACCTGTTAATGAAGCGGCCCTAGTAGCAGAGTTTTGAATAAGTTGCTGGTAGAAACTGACTAAACCCAGAAAAGTATGTAGCTGAAACTTCCTTTCTGGCTTAGGCCATTCCCTCACGGCTTCCTCCTTATCCACCTGGGGTGTTAACATTGCCCAGCTGACCACGTAGCCTAGGTACTTGGCCTCTGATATGGCAATTGCACATGTGCCGGGTTTGATGCAAGACTGATGTCTCAAAGACATAGAACAGACTCCATCTTGGGAAGACGGGATTCCCTGTCTTGACTATGGATGACTGTCATTGAGGTAAGCGGTGGCATTTTCTCTGTAAGGTTTTACCAATCTATCCATTTCCCTTTGGAATGTGGCTAGTGCCCCATACAGGCCAAACGGCAACATCTGGTACTGGAACAGCCCTTCCTGTGTCAAAAAAGGCCTGTTTTGGGATTAGCTGAGGCAGTGAGTGGTATCTGCCTGTACTCTTTTGTTAAATCCAGGGTAGTCAAATATGGACTAATGGCCAGATTCTCCACTACCTCATCCACACGTGGCATCGGATAGGCATCGAACCTGGACACCTTATTCAATTTCCTAGAGTAGTTGCAAAAGCGAATGGTTCCCAAGGGTTTTGGTATGAGGACTATGGGATTATTCCATTTGCTAGTGGATTCTCCCACTACCCTGAGTGGCAACATGTCCTCCACCTCTCACTTCCCTGCAGCCCTTCTTGCCTCAGATATTCTATATGGCCGCTGCTTAACTATAACTCCTGATGGAGTAACAGTATCATGCTCAGGTATCTTGGTACGCCTTGAATATTGATAAGAACATCCTAATTCTGAGCTACCATTTCCACCACTTGTTGTCTTTATGTTGGTGTAAATATAAAGAGGAACCCTGCGCAGATTGTTGCTAATGAATTAATGCAATCTCAAAAAATTCCTCAGTTATACCCTTATATATAAATTACCTTTCTTATGGTATCATTCCAATTTTCATTATGATCATATAGGGTTTGGTGCTACCTTCCTCATTAGGAAAAGAAGAATGAGGACCATAAGGTGCACCCCTGAGGTTTATCTGTATCTCATATTCATATTTCAATGTGTAATATGTATAATATCTTTAAAACATAACCTTTATTTATTTTCTTATTAAAATGTGGAATTCTTCCACTAGTATATTATGGGCAAAAATAAAATAACATTTATAGAAAAAGACGCGAGCAAAGTGTGAATACTGTGATTAAAGTCTTACATCCACTGTTCTATTACAGAGACTCCTCCATGTATTTATTATTATTCACCTAGGTATTGGAGATTATATAATCAGTGCTAGCGTCACATAGCTATGTACATAAAACCATATGGTCCATATCACATACTCCTAGTGTTATAATAGCACTACCCTCTATTCTATTACAGAGACTCCTCCATGTATTATTATTAGTCACCTAGGTATTGGAGATTATATAATCAGTGCTAGCATCACATAGTTATGTACATAAAACCATATGGTCCATATCACATACTCCTAATGTTATAATAGCACTACCCTCTATTCTATTACAGAGACTCCTCCATGTATTTATTATTATTCACCTAGGTATTGGAGATTATATAATCCGTGCTAGCATCATATAGTTATGTACATAAAACCATATGGTCCATATCACATACTCCTAATGTTATAACAGCACTACCCTCTATTCTATTACAGAGACTCCTCCATGTATTTATTATTATTCACCTAGGTATTGGAGATTATATAATCAGTGCTAGTGTCACATAGCTATGTACATAAAACCATATGGTCCATATCACATACTCCTAATGTTATAATAGAACTACCCTCTATTCTATTACAGAGACTCCTCCATGTATTTATTATTATTCACCTAGGTATTGGAGATTATATAATCCGTGCTAGCATCATATAGTTATGTACATAAAACCATATGGTCCATATCACATACTCCTAATGTTGTAACAGAACTACCCTCTATTCTATTACAAAGACTCCTCCATGTATTTATTATTATTCACCTAGGTATTGGAGATTATATAATCCGTGCTAGTGTCACATAGCTATGTACATAAAGCCATATGGTCCATATCACATACTCCTAATGTTATAATAGAACTACCCTCTATTCTATTACAGAGACTCCTCCATGTATTTATTATTAGTCACCTAGGTATTGGAGATTATATAATCCGTGCTAGTGTCACATAGCTATGTACATAAAACCATATGGTCCATATCACATACTCCTAGTGTTATAATAGCACTACCCTCTATTCTATTACAGAGACTCCTCCTTGTATTTATTATTAGTCACCTAGGTATTGGAGATTATATAATCAGTGCTAGCGTCACATAGCTATGTACATAAAACCATATGGACCATATCACATACTCCTAATGTTATAATAGCACTACCCTCTATTCTATTACAGAGACTCCTCCATGTATTTATTATTATTCACCTAGGTATTGGAGATTATATAATCCGTGCTAGCATCATATAGTTACGTACATAAAACCATATGGTCCATATCACATACTCCTAGTGTTATAATAGCACTACCCTCTATTCTATTACAGAGACTCCTCCTTGTATTTATTATTAGTCACCTAGGTATTGGAGATTATATAATCAGTGCTAGCGTCACATAGCTATGTACATAAAACCATATGGACCATATCACATACTCCTAGTGTTGTAACAGAACTACCCTCTATTCTATTACAGAGACTCCTCCATGTATTTATTATTATTCACCTAGGTATTGGAGATTATATAATCCGTGCTAGCATCATATAGTTATGTACATAAAACCATATGGTCCATATCACATACTCCTAATGTTGTAACAGAACTACCCTCTATTCTATTACAAAGACTCCTCCATGTATTTATTATTATTCACCTAGGTATTGGAGATTATATAATCCGTGCTAGCGTCACATAGTTATGTACATAAAACCATATGGTCCATATCACATACTCCTAATGTTATAATAGCACTACCCTCTATTCTATTACAGAGACTCCTCCATGTATTTATTATTATTCACCTAGGTATTGGAGATTATATAATCCGTGCTAGTGTCACATAGCTATGTACATAAAACCATATGGTCCATATCACATACTCCTAATGTTATAATAGCACTACCCTCTATTCTATTACAGAGACTCCTCCATGTATTATTATTATTCACCTAGGTATTGGAGATTATATAATCAGTGCTAGCATCATATAGTTATGTACATAAAACCATATGGTCCATATCACATACTCCTAATGTTATAACAGCACTACCCTCTATTCTATTACAGAGACTCCTCCATGTATTTATTATTATTCACCTAGGTATTGGAGATTATATAATCAGTGCTAGTGTCACATAGCTATGTACATAAAGCCATATGGTCCATATCACATACTCCTAATGTTATAATAGAACTACCCTCTATTCTATTACAGAGACTCCTCCATGTATTTATTATTAGTCACCTAGGTATTGGAGATTATATAATCAGTGCTAGTGTCACATAGCTATGTACATAAAACCATATGGTCCATATCACATACTCCTAATGTTATAATAGCACTACCCTCTATTCTATTACAGAGACTCCTCCATGTATTTATTATTAGTCACCTAGGTATTGGAGATTATATAATCCGTGCTAGCATCATATAGTTACGTACATAAAACCATATGGTCCATATCACATACTCCTAGTGTTGTAACAGAACTACCCTCTATTCTATTACAGAGACTCCTCTGCTGCATAGAAGTTGATCATTTTAGAACAAGAGGAACAAAGTATCTAAAGGGATTGAGGTGTCACTATGGGCCAAATGTAATAGGGTGTCACTATGGGCCAAATGTAATAGGGTGTCACTATGGGCCAAATGTAATAGGGTGTCACTATGGGCCAAATGTAATAGGGTGTCACTATGGGCCAAATGTAATAGGGTGTCACTATGGGCCAAATGTAATAGGGTGTCACTATGGGCCAAATGTAATAGGGTGTCACTATGGGCCAAATGTAATAGGGTGTCACTTTTAGTAACAGTACAAACTCGTACCTTGTCGCATTTTGTAAAGGTGCGAGTTTGTGCTGTGACTCGCAAATTCAATAACCTGCAAACTTTTCAGCTCGAGACTACTACATTTGTGAGTTTAGGTGAGTTTAAGGACTATGGCCCTCATTCAGAGCCACTCGCTAGCGGCAGTTCCGAGCGATGTTCGCACATCTG
Source organism: Taudactylus pleione (assembly GCA_031769625.1). Classification (NCBI taxonomy): domain Eukaryota; kingdom Metazoa; phylum Chordata; class Amphibia; order Anura; family Myobatrachidae; genus Taudactylus; species Taudactylus pleione. The sequence goes on from JAUIMM010000908.1 coordinate 1,025,970, forward strand.
CGCATGCGTACGGTTTTTAGTACGCATGCGCGAACCAGTCAGTGCGGCCGAAAATCGTTGGTACGCAATATAGCGAGGGCCTGCTATTTTGAGTGACAGAATGAGGCGTATGTGGGTGGTAACAGGGGAAGGTGCTTGAAAACGGGGAGTGGAGATCCGAACGCAGGCGTGCTTAAATGTCAAAACGGGCGTTTTAAGGGAGTGCATAATTAATACAGCAGCGTCATTGACCACGTCACTTGGTTTTTTTTAACTCAGAACTGCTCGCAAAATAGCGGTGGAAAACACCAACCACAAGAATAGCGAGCAGTTCATACGCTGTACGATGTACTCGATTAATCTAATAAATGGCGGACATGACGTATGGTGCGTGCGGCCAGGGGGCGTTTTTATCAAATAAACGAGCGTATGTTTTGCTCGCTCGTTCAGACTTAGAGGTGGGAACAGACTGCAATTTGCGAACGGATCATTTGAATAGCCACCCCTTGTTTTTGAACGAACGACCACAAATAGCGAACGGCTCTGAATCAGGCCCTATGTGTACTGACACCTTTTAATGTGAGTAGCATTAAAAGGTGCGAGTTGTAGAGAAGCCATCACAGATCAGTGAGATCCGTGATGGTTTCTGTGTCTCTTTAAAAAAAAACATGACGTGCAGACCCCACCTAAAAGCCTCACCAGCCGTGGGCTTTATAAAGCCTGTCCTCCCCATAGACTTCTATGGAGAGAAATCTCCATTGAAGTCTATGGTGGGAACCGCGACATTGTATCTACTGATGTAACCACAAGGGTGACCTCAATTAACCAGGACAGGCTTTATAAAGCCCGGGGCTGGTTATGCTTTGGGGGGGAATGACCGTAATTTTTTTTTTAAACACCATTTACATAAGTACACACAGAAACATGTATATATCTCCTGGCTATAAGTACACACAGTAACATGTACATATCTCCTGGATATAAGTACACACAGAAACATGTACAGATCTCCTGGATATAAGTACACACAGTAACATGTACATATCTCCTGGCTATAAGTACACACAGTAACATGTACATATCTCCTGGATATAAGTACACACAGTAACATGTACATATCTCCTGGATATAAGTACACACAGTAACATGTATATATCTCCTGGCTATAAGTACACACAGTAACATGTACATATCTCCTGGATATAAGTACACACAGTAACATGTATATATCTCCTGGCTATAAGTACACACAGTAACATGTACAGATCTCCTGGATATAAGTACACACAGTAACATGTATATATCTCCTAGATATAAGTACACACAGTAACATGTACAGATCTCCTGGATATAAGTACACAAAGTAACATGTACATATCTCCTGGCTATAAGTACACACAGTAACATGTACATATCTCCTGGCTATAAGTACACACAGTAACTTGTACATATCTCCTGGATATAAGTACACACAGTAACATGTACATATCTCCTGCATATAAGTACACACAGTAACATGTACATATCTCCTGGATATAAGTACACACAGAAACATGTACAGATCTCCTGGATATAAGTACACACAGTAACATGTACAGATCTCCTGGCTATAAGTACACACAGTAACATGTACATATCTCCTGGCTATAAGTACACACAGTAACATGTACTGTATCTCCTGGCTATAAGTACACACAGTGACATGTACATATCTCCTGGCTATAAGTACACACAGTAACATGTACATATCTCCTGGCTATAAGTACACACAGTAACATGTACGTATCTCCTGGCTATAAGTACACACAGTAACATGTACTGTATCTCCTGGATATAAGTACACACAGTAACTTGTACATATCTCCTGGATATAAGTACACACAGTAACATGTACATATCTCCTGGATATAAGTACACACAGTAACATGTACATATCTCCTGGATATAAGTACACACAGTAACATGTACATATATCCTGGATATAAGTACACACAGTAACATGTACAGATCTCCTGGATATAAGTACACACAGAAACATGTACAGATCTCCTGGATATAAGTACACACAGAAACATGTACAGATCTCCTGGATATAAGTACACACAGAAACATGTACTGTATCTCCTGGATATAAGTACACACAGAAACATGTACAGATCTCCTGGATATAAGTACACACAGAAACATGTACATATCTCCTGGATATAAGTACACACAGAAACATGTACAGATCTCCTGGATATAAGTACACACAGAAACATGTACAGATCTCCTGGATATAAGTACACACAGAAACATGTACAGATCTCCTGGATATAAGTACACACAGAAACATGTACAGATCTCCTGGATATAAGTACACACAGAAACATGTACAGATCTCCTGGATATAAGTACACACAGAAACATGTACAGATCTCCTGGATATAAGTACACACAGAAACATGTACAGATCTCCTGGATATAAGTACACACAGAAACATGTACAGATCTCCTGGATATAAGTACACACAGTAACATGTACAGATCTCCTGGATATAAGTACACACAGTAACATGTACATATCTCCTGGATATAAGTACACAGAAACATGTACAGATCTCCTGGATATAAGTACACACAGAAACATGTACAGATCTCCTGGATATAAGTACACACAGCAACATGTACAGATCTCCTGGATATAAGTACACACAGTAACATGTACAGATCTCCTGGATATAAGTACACACAGTAACATATACATATCTCCTGTATATAAGTACACACAGTAACATATACTGTATCTGCTGGATATAAGTACACACAGAAACATATACTGTATCTCCTGGATATAAGTACACACAGTAACATGTACTGTATCTCCTGGATATAAGTACACACAGAAACATGTACATATCTCCTGGATATAAGTACACACAGTAACATGTACATATCTCCTGGATATAAGTACACACAGTAACATGTACAGATCTCCTGGATATAAGTACACACAGTAACATGTACAGATCTCCTGGCTATAAGTACACACAGTAACATGTACATATCTCCTGGCTATAAGTACACACAGAAACATGTACAGATCTCCTGGCTATAAGTACACACAGTAACATGTACATATCTCCTGGCTATAAGTACACACAGTAACATGTACATATCTCCTGGCTATAAGTACACACAGTAACATGTACATATCTCCTGGCTATAAGTACACACAGTAACATGTACATATCTCCTGGCTATAAGTACACACAGTAACATGTACATATCTCCTGGCTATAAGTACACACTGTAACATATACTGTATCTCCTGGATATAAGTACACACAGTAACATGTACATATCTCCTGGATATAAGTACACACAGTAACATGTACATATCTCCTGGATATAAGTACACACAGTAACATGTACATATCTCCTGGATATAAGTACACACAGAAACATGTACATATCTCCTGGCTATAAGTACACACAGTAACATGTACATATCTCCTGGATATAAGTACACACAGAAACATGTACATATCTCCTGGATATAAGTACACACAGTAACATGTACAGATCTCCTGGATATAAGTACACACAGTAACATGTACAGATCTCCTGGATATAAGTACACACAGTAGCATGTACAGATCTCCTGGATATAAGTACACACAGTAGCATGTACAGATCTCCTGGATATAAGTACACACAGTAACATGTACAGATCTCCTGGATATAAGTACACACAGTAACATGTACAGATCTCCTGGATATAAGTACACACAGTAACATGTACATATCTCCTGGATATAAGTACACACAGAAACATGTACATATCTCCTGGATATAAGTACACACAGTAACATGTACATATCTCCTGGATATAAGTACACACAGTAACATGTACAGATCTCCTGGATATAAGTACACACAGTAACATGTACATATCTCCTGGATATAAGTACACACAGTAGTGAGTAACATGTACAGATCTCCTGGATATAAGTACACACAGTATTATGTACAGATCTCCTGGATATAAGTACACACAGTAACATGTACAGATCTCCTGGATATAAGTACACACAGTAGCATGTACAGATCTCCTGGATATAAGTACACACAGTAGCATGTACATATCTCCTGGATATAAGTACACACAGTAGCATGTACAGATCTCCTGGATATAAGTACACACAGTAACATGTACAGATCTCCTGGATATAAGTACACAGTATCATGTACAGATCTCCTGGATATAAGTACACACAGTAACATGTACATATCTCCTGGATATAAGTACAGTAGCATGTACAGATCTCCTGGATATAAGTACACACAGTAACATGTACAGATCTCCTGGATATAAGTACACACAGTAACATGTACAGATCTTCTGGATATAAGTACACACAGTAACATGTACATATCTCCTGGATATAAGTACACACAGTAACATGTACATATCTCCTGGATATGTGCAGGTTTCTGTATTAATCTGAAACTAAAGCTGGTCTATTATTTGGGGACTTTTGGTAATCTTTTTATTTCTCAGGATAAAACAGACACCCTATTAAAATTGGGTGAGTTGATTTATTTTCAATCTGAAAACATCTGGATGCGAGTTTGAGAATGGGGATTTTTAGTAACTAAAAAAATGTGAGTTCTATTGAACTGACACCGTATTACATTGGAGAGTTGTGAAAAATTGCGAGTTTAGCCAAATCCCGCAATTTACCAAAACAGACATCCTATTACATTTGGCCGCTGTCTCTCACTGGCTTAATATTAGCTTAGATTACCAAACCAACAGGTTAATTTCATGATGTCATAGATCCTATTGAAATATTTATACATTTGCTGCTGGCAAGGTTCTCACTATTAGGATAGTTATCATTACGTAGCTGTATTCAATGGTTCTATGTGCGGAGAAATAATCTATTGTAAAGGAAATGCTGTTTCTACTTCAGGGTCCATAGGGGGTCCACAGGGTTGACCTCGGGGTATAGCTGGATCTGGATCCACGGCCACCACGCAGTTAAAGCTGTCACTGCTCCCAGGATGCACTTGGGTCCGTCCTCTATACCCCGCCCCTGAGCCACAGGCACCTCAGTTTTAGTTGGTGACCCTGTTGCAGTGGGGCTGCAGAAGCAGCCCCATGGCTTTATTTTAAAAGAAATTTTTCATTTTTTCCTTTAGGACGTCCACGCTGCTGCTACTTCTCCCCGCTGGTGCCGCGACGCCAGTACAGATCTGGGGATCGCGACAGGACCCCAGAGTCTGTACTAGCCGGGCTCTGGGGACTCCCTGTGACTGCTGCCGGATCGCCGGGGATCAGGTAAGCCGCGGGTCACCGCGTGCGGCAGCCCGCAGATACTTCTTATGCAGTCAGAAGCCTCCGGTCTCTGGGGACAGACCGGAGGCGCTAGCAGCGGCGGCGGGCTCCCCCTCTATAGAGGAATACCCCGCGTGTCCGCTAGACCACCAGGGTGATAGGCTGGAAGCGGGACTGGCAACCCGGGGGTTAAATGCTAGCCAGAGGAGGCAGCCTTCCCTGTCTAGCGGCTCCTCCCCTCAGCGCGCCTTTCAACACGCAGTCTGGCGTCGCTGAGCTGCTCTTATCTCTCGGCCACTCCTCCTCTTAGGTCTCCGGCGGCCATCTTTCCTGACGGGCATTGCAGACTCCCAGGCGGTATCAAGTGGACCGGTCCCCCTGTGTACCTCTCCCCTGCTAAAGGACAGTGTACACAGTGCTATAGCCCTCCCAGACACTGAATCTGGGCGGTCGATTGTAGCAGAAGGTGCAGTGAGTATAACTTTTCTGCATTGTATGTGACTATTGCTAGTGCTGCCTGCCTGTGACTTATTCTCCATTACTGTCAGCTTATACCTATCCCTTACCTTCAACGGCCCGGCAGGTGTGTGGGGGAAGGGCGTTTTTCTGATACCCTCACTTATATAAATCACTTATTGGTTGGTCAGTCACATACTGTTGTGTGCTACACAGTACCATATCTGGGCTGTTTGTGTTGCATACTGGTGAGTGCGTGGGTGTTAACACCGTAATTCCTCTGGTGATATGTATTTTTTGTGTATTTATGGTGTCATGTCTGATGAGGAGACTGAGCACTCCGTGGCTACTGTGTTGTTTTTCCTGCAGACGCTGTGCTGCGGGAATTGATGGGCAGGATTTATCACAGGATGGTCTGTGCGGGCGGTGCCAGCTGGTACCGGGTCCCTCTAAACCCCCGATGTTTTCACAGGTGCTGGCGTCCATTGCGGACCGGTTATTGGTCACATCAACTGTCCCTTCTAGGGCCTTGCCCCAGCCCACCATCCCCCGCCCCCTGGGTATTCCGCAAATATTGCAGTCTCCCCCCGGGGCTGCCTGTGTATGTCCAGTCTCCTCCTGTGATGCAGCAGTCTGTGGTGCCTTTTCAGAGTTTTCCTCAGATGGCTCCTCCACCTTGGGTGGATGTTCTCTCCAGCTCTGTACAGAGTCTGTCGGCCTCATCCTCGGCATTTCAGTCGATGTTGCAGAGTGATGTGCCACCAAGGGCATCCAAACGTCCTGTCGTGAGTTCACTGGCTGCGCAGTTGTCGGACTCGGAAGTGTCCTCAGATGGCGGAGAGATCCATGAGGACTCTGACTCTGATGCCATGGGGCAGGAGGTGGAGGCTAAGTCCTCCATTAATGTTCCAGCATTAGTTAGGGCGGTGCGGGCTATCCTCCATATAGAGGATGATGCGCCGGCTCCTAGGCCGAAGTTTCCTAATTTTAAAAAAGCCAAGGTAACTTCGAATGTGTTTCCCCTGTCTGATCAATTAACGGATCATATGGCGGCGGCCTGGCAATTACCCAGTAAGAGGTTCCTTCCTCAGAAGAGGTTGGCGTCAAATTATCCTTTTCCTGAAGCTCATTGCAGGAAATGGGAGACTCCGCCGGCGGTGGATTCCCACGTCACCCGCTTGATCAAAAGTGCAACGCTGCCATTGCCGTCTATCTCCTCTTTAAAGGATCCCACAGACAGGAAGGTGGGGACTTGTTTGAAGTCCATTTACTCTATTTCCGGGGCGGTGGCTCACGTCCATGGCTATCTCCTGGGTGGCTAATGCCATTGAGAACTGGGCCAATGCCTTGGAGGATACCTTTACTGATGATGCTCCGGATATCCAGAGAGCGTTAGTGGGACAGATGAGGGATGTGGCTTCCTATATTGGGGAAGTGTCTTTGGATGCCAGCCTGCTAACTTCTAGGGTTTCGGCTGCTTGGCGGTCCCTGTGGCTGAGATCCTGGAGGGGTGATGCAGACTCTAAAAAGGGTCTGGAGGCCTTGCCTTTTAATGGAGAATTGCTATTTGGTCCAGATTTGGACAAAATAATTGATACCTTGGCTAAGTCCAAGTCGGCTTTCCTCCCTTCGGCCTATGCGCCGGCTAAAGTGAGGAGCTCTGCTTTTCGGTCCTTTCGGGTTCAGGGTAAGGCCAAGGGTCAGTCCTTCCCGAGACATTCGGCGACCAAGGCCGCACCCAAGCCCAAGAAGCAGGCATGGAGTGCTCGGCGCCCTTCCAAGCAGGAGGATAAACCTGCTGCCTGATGGGACGGGCCTCTCTCTGGGGGACCCCAGAGTGGGAGGCTGACTTCTCCAATTCACCCAGTGTTGGCACAATACCACCACGGATGCCTGGGTTCGAGAAGTAGTCTCTCAGGGTACGCCCTGTCTTTTCGGTTCAGGCCGCCCCACCTGTTTTTCTGCACGAGTCCTTCTCTGGACAAGACCAAAGCTGTCCAGATTCAGGTAGCTATAGAATCCTTGCTACAAGCAGGGGTCATTGTTCCCGTTCCGCAGTCTCAGCGCGGGACGGGGTACTATTCTACTCTGTTTCTGGTGCAGAAACCCAATGGTTCTCATCGCCCTATCCTGAATTTGAAGTCTCTGAACACATACCTCAGAGTTCCCAAGTTCAGGATGGAAACGTTACGTTCCATCATTCTGGCGATGGAACCCGGGGATTACATGGTCTCCCTCGATATCCAGGACATCTATCTCCATGTGCCCATAGCACCGGCACATCAGCGGTATCTGAGGTTTGCTATCCTGCATCATCACTACCAGTTTCAGGCGTTGTCTTTCGGCCTTTCCACGGCTACGAGGGTGTTCACCGAGGTGATGGCAGTTATGGCTGCCCACCTTCGGGGTCAGGGTATATGGCTGCTGCCGTACCTGGATGATCTTCTGCTGCTGGCAAGCTCCCCGGAGGTGCTTCTTCGACATCTCCACCTGACCATTGCTTGTCTTCAAGCGCACGGGTGGTTGATAAATTGGAAGAAGTCATCTCTGATCCCATCACAACGGATGGTCCATCTGGGAGCACTTCTGGATTCTTGTCAACAAAGGATTTTCTTGACTCCGGAAAAGGTGTCTTCCCTTCAACTGAGGATACACAGTTGCCTGAACAGTGGCAGGGTGTCGGTCCATTCGGCAATGAGAGTCCTGGGGTCCATGGTGTCGGCATTCGACATGGTGGAGTTTGCCCAGTTCCATTCCAGGCCCCTGCAGGGGCAGATTCTTTCGGAGTGGAACGGGTTATCTCACCGGCTCCATTCTCAGATGCTGGTCTTGTCCCCGGATGTGCGCTGGTCTCTGGCGTGGTGGCTTCAGTCAGCTCATCTCATCCAGGGTCGCCCCTTTTAGATCCCGGACTGGGTTCTGCTTACGACAGATGCCAGTCTCCGGGGTTGGGGGGCAGTGACTTGCTCGTTGTCTCTTCAGGGCTGTTGGTCAGCGGAGGAAGCCGTCCTTCTCATAAATGTTCTAGAGCTGCAGGCAGTGTACCGTGCTCTACTGTCGTCAGGCACCGTTCTTCACGGAAGAGCAGTTCAGGTGCAATCAAACAACGCTACCACAGTGGCGTACATAAATCACCAGGGAGGGACTCGCAGTCGAGCTGCGATGTCGGAGGTGTCTCAGATCCTGGCTTGGGTGGAGTGCCACCTTCTGGCAATCTCGGCAGTCTTCATCCCGGGAGTCCTCAATTGGGAGGCGGAATTCCTCAGCCGTCACTATGTGCATCCCGGGGAATGGTTGCTTCACCCAGAGGTGTTTCAACTTCTCGTGGACAAATGGGGACTGCCAGAGTTGGACCTGATGGCCTCCCATCACAACTGCAAGTTGCCCGTGTACGGCTCAAGGACAAGAGATGCAGGCGCAAGCCTAGTGGACGCGCTGTCTGAAATGGACGTTTCACCTAGCTTACCTGTTCCCTCCGATCTCCCTGCTACCTCGGGTACTCAGAAAAATCAAACAGGACGGGGGCACGTTTCTGCTGGTGGCTCCAGCGTGGCCCAGATGTCCTTGGTACTCCGATCTCAGGAGCTTGTCCATCGACGTGCCGTACCTTCTACCTCAGCATCGGGACCTGCTGTCTCAGGGGCCCTGCCTTTACCCGGATCTGGGTCGGCTGTCTTTGACGGCGTGGCTCTTGAGACAGCCATCTTAAGGTCCCGGGGTTTTTCTAACTCTGTCATCAGTACCATGCTGAGGGCGCGTAAGCCTGCCTCTGCACGGATTTACCACAGAGTGTGGCACACTTACTTTCAGTGGTGTGAGTCCAGAAACTTTGATCCTCAGTTGTTCAGGGTTTCTAGGATTTTGGCATCTCTGCAGTCAGGTCTTGACCTGGGCTTACGTCTTGCTTCCCTGAAGGTTCTGTCTGTATGGTTCCAACGTCGGATCGCTACACTGCCTGATGTTCACACCTTTTTCCAAGGTGTTCTTAGAATTTAACCTCCCTTTGTGCCTCCAGTAGCTCCATGGGACTTGGTGGTGGTTCTTCGGGTCCTGCAGGGACCTCCCTTTGAGTCTCTTGAGTCCGTTGACCTCAAGTGGTTAACACTGAAAACTGTGTTTCTCCTGACAATTGCTTTGGCCAGGAGGGTATCTGAGTTGGGGGCACTTTCCTGTAGTCCCCCCTTCGTAATTTTTCACCAGGACAGGGCTGTGCTTCGTACTCGTCCTGAGTTTTTGCCTAAAGTAGTCTCTAAGTTCCACATCAATCAGGAACTTGTGGTACCAGCTTTTCAATCTCCTGATCTTACAGCTGGTGAGGCTTCGTTGGACGTTGTCCGTGCTCTCAGAGTTTATGTTGATTGGACGGCTTCTGTAAGTCCGATTCCTTGTTTGTCCTCTTTGGTTTTCATAAGAGGGGTTGGCCTGCCAACAAACAAACGTTAGCCTATTGGCTTTGTTCTGTTATTAGGGAGGCTTATATACAGGAACGTTTACCTGTTCCAGCCTCTGTTAAGGCTCATTCCACTCGGTCTGTGGGTCCTTCTTGGGCTGCTCGATGTGGTGCCTCCGCTGTTCAGCTGTGCAAGGCAGCCACTTGGTCTTCCATTCAGACATTTTTGAGGTTTTATGCGTTTGACACCTTTGCCTCTCAGGATGCATCCTTCGGGCGCAGGATTCTCCTTTCTGCTCAGGAGCGTCCCCGCCCTTAGTTGAACTGCTTTGGGACATCCCCAAGGTCAACCCTGTGGACCCTGAAGTAGAAAACAAGAGATATGGTAAGAACTTACCTTTGTTATCTCTGTTTCTACGAAGTCCATAGGGTCCACAGGGCGCCCGCCCTGACGCACCTGGCTTCAAATGGGCTGTGTGGCTGGTCACCGGTTTTCCATCTCCCATTTCTGTGAGTACGGTTTCTTGTGTGTTCCAGTCTTCCTTCTCTCTGTTTAGTCTCCTCCGGCCTTGGCTGCTTACCAACTGAGGTGCCTGTGGCTCGGGGGTGGGGTATAGAGGAGGATGGACCCAAGTGCATCCTGGGAGCAGTGAAAGGAATCCACATCGCCGGCGGTTCAAATCCCGGCAGCGCCAGCCCGACACAGCATGAAATCCCGAACGTCGGAAGGTAAGTATTAACTAACCTATTTTTCCCCCTAATCCCCCCTCTTAAGTGCCTAAACCTAACCCCCCCTTCCCCGCTGCCTAAATCTAAGTCCCCCGGGGGGGGTACCTAACCCTCCCCCTAGCCTAACCTCCCGGGGGGGGTGCCGAACCCTAAATCCCCCCCGGGAGCCCTAAACCTAATTTCAACGCCTGTCATTTAACCCTTGCCGGGATTAAGCAGTCGGGAAGCGGGCAGTCGGCATTGCGTCTGCCGGCTTCCCGACTGCTTCCCCTTAGGACAGACCGGGGATGACGGCAGTGAAGTCAGGCGGCATACTAGTAACCCTGCGCTTCCACTAGACTACCAGGGACTTGTATGCTGGTGCAGGAACCAGCGTCCCAGGGGTTAATTGCAGGCCAGGGGAGGCAGCTTTCCCCGTTTTGCGGCTCCTCCCCTCAGCTCAGTGCACCTTTCCACTGCGGTTTGGCTTTGCTGAGCTGCTCTCCTAAAGCCACACCCCCTCTGAGGTCTCTGGTGGCCATTTTCTTGGTGGCAAAGTTGCAGCTCTCTGGTTATCGTGTGCCCAGCCCCGCTGCATACCTCTCCCTTTTGGGTCAGCGTATGTAGAACTATTAGACACTGAGTCTCCGTACATGATTATAGTGCCATTGTGCAGGGTCATTTCTGCATTGTATGTGACTTATGCTAGCGCTGTCTGTCTGTGTCTATTTTTTTCACACTGTCAATATATATTTTCTCTGATATCAGAATGGTCACATACTGTTGTGTGTTGCACTGTGCCATATCTGAGCAGTGTGCTCCTGCATCAGAGATGTTTGGCTGCATGTTATGCATTTCCTGAAGTTCATTGCATGAAATAGAAATCTTCCCCTGCGGTGGATTCACATGTAATGCGCTTAATTAAAAGTGCTACGTTACCTATGCCTTCCATTTCTTCCCTGAAGGTAGGAAGGTGGAGGTTCACCTGAAGTCTCTATACCCTTCCCTCAGATGTTTCTGGGGCTCAGATGACTTTGGTTGGTAACATCAGTGATGCAGCTACTTATATTGGGGAGGCTGTGCTGGATAGCACAGCCTGACTTCCAGTGTCTCAGCTGCAGCTGTGTCTGCTTACCATTCCCTGTGGTTGTGTTCTTGGAAAGCGGATGCTGATAAAAGAAAGACCTAGTATACTTACTCTACAATGGGGAAATATAGTTCGGCCATGACCTGGACAAGATTGTGGACATGTTGGTAGCGGCAAAATCTGCGTTTCTGCCTTTGGCTGCAAAGCCTTGCACCTCTTACTTTCGGTCCTTTTGTCCTCAAGGTTAGCCCAAAGGTCAGACCTTCCCAAGGCTGTCAGCTTCTGAAAAGGCTGTCAAACCCAAGAAACGGGCCTGGAGTATAAGATGTCCGGCTTCCAAGTCCGACGACAAGCCCTCAGCCTGACTAAATGGGCCTCCCCCTGGGGGATCCCAGGGTGGGAGGCAGACTTACTCAGTTCACCCAGTGCTGGTGTCAAACCACCACGGTCACTTGGGTAAGAGAAGTGGTCTATCATGGGTATGCCATCTCATTTCGCAGAAGTCCTCCCCATCAGTGTTTCTGCACAGGCCTTCTGTCAAACAGGGACAAGGCCTTACAGAGCCAGAAAGCCATACAAACTTTGCTCCAAGCAGGGGTCATAGTACCAGTCCCGTTACCTCAGAGAGGAACGGGCAATTACTCCACTCTCTTTCTGGTTCAGAAGCTGAACGGATCCCATCAGCCTATCCTCAATCTCAAGTCCCTGAACAAATTCCTCAGGGTACCTCGGTTCAGGATGGTAACCCTACACTCCATTATACTGGCTATGGAACCTGGGGATTTTAAGGTGTCACTGGATATTCAGGACACATACCTACATGTATCAATTGTTTCCTCTCAAGAGCGTTATATCTGGTTTGCTATACAGCAGCAACAATTCCAGTTTTGGGCTCTGCCTTTTGGCCTCTCCACTGCACCTCGGGTGTTTACCATAGTTATGGCTATCATTGCATCCCATCAGCGGAGACAGGTTGTCTGACTGTTACCTGGACGACCTCTTACTGTTGGCAGGGTCTCCAGGAGTACTTCGCCACCATCTGCAGCTTACAATCTTTGTTCTCCAGATACACGGGTTGTTAATCAATTGGGAAAAGTAATCCTCGACTCCAAAGCCAGAGGATGCTCCATCTGGTAGCACTGTTGGATTCCCAACAGCAGAGGATCTTTCTGACAGCAGAAAAGATCTCCAATTTGCAGATGCAAGTACGCGGATGCCTCCACAGACGCCAGGTGTCAATCCACTCAGCGATGCAGGTACTGGGGTCCATGGGGTCGACATGGTGGAATATGCCGTTTCATTCCAGGCCTCTGCAGAAACTGATCCTCTCCATGTGGAATGGATTACCCCTTCAGATAAAAGCACAGTTGATTGTGCGATCTCCAGAGGTGCATCTGTCTGTCTTGGTGGCTGCAGACAGATCATCTCACCAAAGGGCACCCCTTTTGGATTCTGGACTGGGTAATCCTGACTATGGATGCTAGTTTCCAGGGTTGGGGTGCAGTGGCCGGTCTGCACTCTTTTCAGAATCATTGGACAGTAGAGGAATCCTCCCTACCAATCAACATATTTGAACTTTGGGCAATCTTCAGGGCCCTCGAGCTAGCCAGACTCATAGTTCAGGGAAAACCCGTGCAAGTTCAGTCAGACAATGCCACGACAATGGCTTACATCAACCATCAAGGAGGAACTAGAAGTCAAGCGGCAATGACAGAGGTGTCACGCATTCTGACATGGGCGGAAGGCCATCTCCCAACCATATTGGCAGTGTTCATACCGGGAGAGCTTAATTGAGAAGCGAACTTCCTCAGCCATCACGACGTGCATCCAGGGGAATGGTCTCTTCACCAAGAGGTGTTTCAACTCCTAGTGGACAAGTGTAGCCTTCCAGACATGGACCTCATGGCCTCCTGACACAATCACAAACTGCCAGTGTACGGGTCCAGAACAAGAGATGCCGGAGCGATCTTGGTAGATGCTCTGTCGGTAAAGTGGACCTTCCAGTTTGCGTACCTGTTTCCTTCAGTCTCCCTTCTTCCTCGAGTAATTCGGAAGTTCAAACAAGGAGACACTGTCCTGTTGGTGGCTCCAGCATGGCCCACACATCACTGGTACTCAGAACTTCAGAGTCTCTCCATCAACACTCCATTGCTGTTGCCTCAAAGTCCAGACCTGTTGTCTCAGGGTCCTTGCCTTTTCCCTCCTAAAGTCCAAGGGTTTTTCCAGCTCTGTAGTTAACACTGTTCAGAGCGCGTATGCCAGCCTCTGTTAGGATTTACCAGAGTGTGGCATACCTACTTATAATGGTGTTGTCCCAGAGGTTACGATCCCCTGGTGTTTCTGATTTCGAGAGTGTTGACGTTCCTTTAAGTGGGACTGGATCTCGGTCTAAGCTTAGCCTCACTGTAGGTGCATGTCTCTGCTCTGGCATTGTGGTTCCAACGAAGGATTGCTCCTCTTCCTGATATCCACACTTTCCTCTAGGGCATCCTCAGAATTCAGCCTCCCTTTGTTCCCCCAGTGGCTCCTTGGGATTTGGCTGTGGTCCCTCCGTTTGAGCCCGACTTTGGTGGATCTCATATGGCTTACAGCTAAGAATGTTTTTCTTCAGCCTATAGCTTCCACCAGAAGAGTGTCAGGCTTAAAGGCGCTCTCTTGTCGCTCCCCTTTTCTGATATTTCACCAGGACTGGGCGGTGCTTCAGACTCGCCCTGGATTCCTTCCTAAAGTGGTTTTTAGTTTCCACATTAATGAGGAAATTATTGTACCAGCCTTTCAGTCACGAAACCTCTCGGCAGGTGAGGCCTCATTGGATGTGGTATGCGCTTTCTGAATTTATGTGGACCATACCTGTTCCCTTCTGAAATCGGACTCCTTGTTTGTACTCTATGGATTCCACAAGAAGGGATGGCCAGCCAATAAACAAACTTTGGGTAAATGGATTTGCATGACGATCTCTGAGGCTTACACTCAGGAGGGTCTTCCTGTGCCGCCCTGTTACTGCTCTTTCTCCTCGGGCTGTGGGTCCCTCGTGGGCAGCTCTCCGTGGTGCCTCAGCTGTTCAGCTTTGCAAAGCGGCCATGTGGTCTTCTGTCCAAACCATTCTAAGGTTCTATGCATTGGATACCTTCACCTCTGATGCTTCCTTTGGGTGCTGGATTCTCCTATCAGCTCAGGAGCATCCCCACCCTTAAGAGGACTGCTTTGGGACATCCCCAAGGTCTCCATGTGGAGGCTTTGGACCCTGAAGAAAATGAGATATGGTAAGAACTTACCTTTGATATCTCTTTCTTCGAAATCCATAGGGTCCACAGGGCACCCACCCTAACATACCTGGCTTCAGATGGGTTTCATTTTGGTCTCCGGTTTTCTGTCTCCTATGTGAGAATGTGATTCTTATGTGTTCCAGACTTTGATCTCTCTCGTCCTCCTCTGGCCTTTGGTTTATTACAAACTGAGGTGCCTCGGGGGCGGGGTATAGGGAGAGTGGCCCAGTGCATCCTTGGAGTTAAAAATTAACTGTGTGGTGCCTGGATGTCCTTGCCATCACCTTCACCCCAAGGTCTCCCTGTGGACCCTAAAGAGAGATAACAAAGGTAAGTTCTTACCATATCTCTCATTATTCCTTCATGGAGCCGGCCGCTGACAGTGTGATCGCGTATCACATATGTATAGCTATCCCGTTTTATTTGTTCATCATATACAACATAAAGTGACTTTAATCAGATACATTTGCTGATTCACTGATATGTGGACACAGTGGATGTGCCGCCAATCCACATTTCGCCCTTAAGGATTTTTCAAGGCAAACAGATTCCTTCCTCTCTCTAAACTTAAATACCCTCCCTCCACATCTGATTGGTGCAGGGACGTATAGGTTATTTTTTCTCTTTTTTATGTTGTCTGCTCCTCTATTGCTTTCCTGGGACAGAAAGGTTTACTTCTGAGAAATTATTTAGTCAAATAATTTATAAGGGTCTCCTAATAAAGACCTTAGATACAAAATCATGCCAAATATTAGTAAGAGGTTTTTATCACCTTATAATAATCATTAATTGATTATATTATTAATCCATATATATCTCTAAATTATTTTTATATCATAAAAAACTGGATGTTATTATGAATACAATAATTGTATTAGGAAAAATAGTTCTAAAATAATATTTTCCTACATAGTATTAAAAGTATTGTACATAGTATTAATTATACATTTAGAATTATCATATTTAATATACACCATTATAAATATACCATACCCTATACCCAGTTATAAATGGGAAATACCATTCTAAATAAATTCCTTTATCAGTTATAAATATACCATATTGAATTTTTAGTGAGTCACAAAGGATTAACAAAAGTGAATACTTGTTATATATGACAAGTGTATGTGTCAAAAAATATTAATGTGCCATCTGTATCCTACTCCTCCTTTATTCTATGTGACTTCTAAATAACCTATGTTGAACAAAATTTCCTTTTGTAAGAAAAAATATATGCTAGTGATGCCTCTTACGGCTCTCATATTCACAATTGTGTACTAAAAACCAAAAAAGAAAAAAAAAAATATTGTGAAAATAAATTATCACTCAATAAACTAAACACACTAATCGTGACATCATCTACCAGATCCCCTGTGTAATGGAATAAGGATACTAAATATAGGTGAACCTCCATCTACCAATTCCCTGTGTTATAAAATAGGGTACTAAAACAAAGGTGAACACAACCTTCAATATCTGTATTCATCCTAAATGTCTATATTACATCTTGTTCCTCAATTTTGTTCAAAATTTTTTTTCTTTTTTCACATTTTCTATTTCCTATTTTTAAGGTATATTATTGTTCAATCTAGATCTCAGATCTTAAGGAACCATTTCCTTTTGAGTGTCTTCCATTCAACTCATTTCATCCAAAATCCATTAGGTAACATATAGAGTTTATTCCAGAAAATTTGTAAAACAATACACGGACACAGTGGATGTAAGATTTTAATCACAGCATTCACACTTTACTCACATCTTTTTCTATAAATTTTATTTTTGTCTTTATGTTGGTGCTAGGGAAGACTCTATGGGAACTAAGCAGTCCTCGGTTTTGAAACAAGAACAATGGTATGATCCTTGTGTGCACAACAACTGAACAAAGAGCCACACACCAGCTCTTAACAGAATAATCAGCAATGGTGCGCAACATAACATAAACGTGTCGGTTGGGGGCAGTCTAAGGCTGAGGAGGTTACCAGGAGTAAGGAGGCATTTGTTGCAGAGGAACAGGGGCCCCGTTAACATCTTATTGCATTTATCATTCATAAGAACTCTGATAGGAGTCCCTTCAATCACTCTGCAAAATTTGGCACTGCTAGTTATTGGTTGTCAAGTGTGTTGTAATAAAAGGATTTTATACTATGAGATCTGCTTCCTTTACATGATTTGAACAATTTAGATTAAACGGGGACAGAGTACTTTGATATGTCTACGTAACATCTGCTGTTTGTGAGTGGAATATATAGGGGACATCCCCATAAATCACTATATAAGTGGTGGACATGACACACATCTCTGAAAAGAACTGGTGGTCACCACAAGTGATATTTGTAGATATTTATGTGACTGTGTCACAATAGAAAGTTTTGTTTTTTCTTTTTTCATGTTTATACGTACAACCTTCAGTCATACGCTAAAAGAAAAAATAAAGGGTTCTCCCTCTCATCATCACAAATAAGTGACATCCATTTTTATTTGGTGTATATGTTACATTGGGTGCCATTGCTGATGACTGTCATCCATTCTTTTTTTAGTCCTCGATTTTCACTGCTCTCAACGTTCGCGTCAGAGCTTCCTCCACCCAAGGTTGACATGATATACTTGCTCTATTTGCCATCTACCCAGTTGCCGTACTCGATAGTTCACAGGTCCTACGGCCTCTGTCACTTCATAAGGGCCTTGCCAATGTGTATACAACTTGCTCTCTTGGGTGGGCACTAGGACAAGCTCCTTGTCACCTGGATTAGAGGTGTGTATGGTAGCTCGGGTATCATAACCCCTCTTTTGCCACCCCTGTGCTTTCATTAGGTGTTGCTTGATCGATTTATTTATTATTTATTTATTAAGTTTCTTATATAGCGCAGCAAATTCCGTTGCGCTTTACAATTTGAATCAACATTAAGAATATACTGGGTTGTAAAAGACATACATATATACATACATAAAAGACATACATAAGGGTAAGAAGGCCCTGCTTGCAAGCTTACAATCTATAGGGAAATAGGTGTTGATACACAAGGATAGGTGCTACATATTGCAAATTGGTCCAGCCCGATTGCAGATGTTCTTGGTGGGCTGTATAATCCAATCACACTGGAAAGCTGGCCTAGGGTTAGGAGGATGTTAAACTGAAGAAAGAGAAGATGTGATAGATGTTTCCTATAAGAAGAGAGTTAGATAGGGAGCTATAAAAGGTTAGGTGGGCGGTCCTGGAATCTGACAAGCTTGTCTGAACAGGTGAGTTTTCAGAGAACGCTTGAATGTTTGGAAACTAGTGGAAAGTCTTATTGTGCATGGGAGGGCATTCCACAGGGTGGGTGCAGCCTGAAAAAAGTCCTGTAACCGTGCATGGGGACAAGTAATGGCGGGGATGACAAACGCAGATCTTGTGCAGAGCAGAGATGTCAGGTTGGAAGATATTTTGAGATAAGTGAAGAGATGTATGTTGGTGTGGTTTGGTTAATAGCTTTATGTATGAGTGTAAGTATTTTAAATTGAATATGGTAGAAGACCGGCAGCCAATGAAGGGACTGACAGAGTGGCTCCGCAGACACTGAACATTTGGTGAGAAAGATCAACCTCGCAGCTGCATTCAAAATGGATTGTAGTGGGGAGAGCCTGTTTTTGGGAAGACCAATAAGGAGACTATTGCAATAGACAATGCGGGAAATAATGAGTGCGTGTATTAGAGTTTTTGCAGTGTCTTGCATAAGATATGGTCGAATTTTGGCTGTTTTTTTAGATGTATGTAACAGGATTTAGAGACAGATGTGTGAAAGTGGACCTTTCCATTGTAATCGGGCATACAATTGGGCCACAAACTGTACCACATTTGGTTCCTGGGTCCCTGCTGTTTCCACCCTTATTTAAAAATATCCAAAATTCCTCGGGGTTGCCTCCCAAATAGAAGTTCAAAGGGAATGAACCCTATTGATGCCTGTGGCACCTCCTATACTGCAAACATGAGGTAAGGCAACAGGGTTTCCTAGTCTTTTTTTATTTCTTGAGCCACGGCTCACCGAATTATTTATTTATGGGTCCTACTGAACAGCTCAACCAATTTATGTGTCTTGCACAACTCCTTCATTAAGCCTGACATGAAGGGAGTGCCCTGATCAGTTAGGATTTCTTTTGGATTCCCAGACGAGTGTACAATCGTAGTAGCTTTTTTGCTATTGTACTTGACTTAATTTTCCAAAGTGGTATTGCCTCAGGATATCATGTCACTAGTCAAGTACTACCAGAACATATTGATGTCCTCAGGCTGACTTCTCTAAGGGGTCCACTAGGTCCATGGAAATCTGCTGAAATGGCACTGGGATTATAGGAAGAGGTATCAGGGGAATTTGGTAATCTGGTTTATGGGCAATCTGCTGACAAACTGCGCAGGCTTGGCAATATATCTTGACCACCGTGCAGATTCTTGGCCAGTAAAACCTCTATAGCATCGATTTAGAGGTTTCTCCCTCAAATGCCCCGCAAGGTGTGTATTGGCTGCCGCTAATACAAAAGGGATGTGTACTTGTGACACCAAGAGCTGGTTAACTATTTTCTCCAGAACCACAGATACCCTATAGAGCAGATCCTTTCCTACTATGAAGTATGGTTCTCCCTCAGCTATTCTCAGACTTCCACGCTCTTTTCACTTTCACACATATTTGAAGGCATTTTCCAATTCACAATCATTTAAATGATATCAAGCAAAGTCTTGGAGTGCTACAGTCCTCAACACAGGAGACCAATCTTCTCCAATTGGCAAAGTTTCTGTCCCCCTCAGTTCCTTCTATGACCAGGACTTCTTCCTTACATCTTCTGGAATGTGAAGCAGGTCTAGTAGCAGCCAAAGCCTGACTCCAAATTTTCCTGATTTCTCCCTTCAATTCTGGGGTAGAAGTAACAGGATCATTTAGAGTCAGGTGTCTGGCCAGTGATTCAGCCGATCCAGTCGAGTATAATTTCCCAGGACAGGGCAAAGTCTCACCCCAAAATAAGGGGTATGGGAACATTGGTGCTATTGCCACTACCACTTGCACCATTTGTCCCCTCATGGTAACAGGAAGATGAACACTGTTACTGCTCGGTAGTCCCATGGATGCATAGGACCTTTACTGGTGGTAGCCTGTTTGTCAGGCCTTCTGCAACTACAGTGCTGGATATCAAAGTGACTTTACTACCTGAATGCACCAATGACAATACTGCCTGTTGTTGTATCAGGCTGGTCACCTGGAACAGCAATGGGCTACCCATGGATGAGAACATGGTGAAACAAACGGGGAATGCAGGGGGCCTAGTCGCCCCACCTAACAATCCACCAGTTTTTGCCCAACTACTTTCTCTATCTGGCTAATTTTCTCCAGAATGTAATGACTGTCCCCAGCTCTTCAAACAACCGAGGATCACTCTGCAGGACCCATTTTTGCAGTTCCTAATTTAGGTTCCGCACACAAAGGTCAATTGCCAGGATTTCCAATATCCTCTGAGGAAATGACCAGCAGATCTAAGGCCAAGAACTGTGTTAAGTTGCTTAATCACTTTCTGACTGTACCAGTGGGACCACTGTAATTTGCTTGTGATTCCCTCCTGGATGCCATAACAATTGCGGGCACATCATATCAGCACAGAGTCTTCTATTCATCTATTTGATCCACCTCACGGAGACTACATTTCCCATACTGCTCCACAACGCAGATCCACCAACCCTCTCTGACTTCCTCTATACCCCGGCCAGGACTAAAAATTGAAGTGGAGACAGGTTATCACGCTTGGTGTCCACACCGGAATGGAAGGTAAGAACACTCTACAACTTATTTCCATTCTAAGCACCTGGAGTGCCATTAAGACCATCAAGGTCTCAGGAGTTTAAATATACAACTGCTACTTAAAGACTCCATTGGTGACATTCCTTCTATTTACCAGACGGATGTAATAGCCTTAGAGAAGATACCATGGAGTGATATAGGAAAAAGCTCATGTGTGTATATAAGAGGGGAGTAGAGTAATGAGGAGGCAATGTGTACAGAGGGGTGAGATACAGGGAGAGTGATGGATGTAATAGCCTTAGAGAAGATACCATGGAGTGATATAGGAAAAAGCTCATGTGTGTATATAAGAGGGGAGTAGAGTAATGAGGAGGCAATGTGTACAGAGGGGTGAGATACAGGGAGAGTGATGGTTGTAATAGCCTTAGAGAAGATACCATGAAGTGATATAGGAAAAAGCTCATGTGTGTATATAAGAGGGGAGTAGAGTAATGAGGAGGCAATGTGTACAGAGGGGTGAGATACAGGGAGAGTGATGGATGTAATAGCCTTAGAGAAGATACCATGGAGTGATATAGGAAAAAGCTCATGTGTGTATATAAGAGGGGAGTAGAGTAATGAGGAGGCAATGTGTACAGAGGGGTGACATACAGGGAGAGTGACGGATGTAATAGCCTTAGAGAAGATACCATGGAGTGATATAGGAAAAAGCTCATGTGTGTATATAAGAGGGGAGTAGAGTAATGAGGAGGCAATGTGTACAGAGGGGTGACATACAGGGAGAGTGACGGATGTAATAGCCTTAGAGAAGATACCATGGAGTGATATTACAACAATCAATTTTTAAAACATGTTGATTTTGGATTAAAAGGTGAAATTTGTAGGACAGGACATAAATGTCAGGTTTGAATATGAAATTATCTGGTCACAGATGGTGTTTAATATTTGTTACACTGTTTTTTTTTTTTTAACTTGCTTAGAAAACCCACTTAATTGTTGCACACTTTGTGTATTACCACAGTTAGTTGCCCCCCTCAGCTAGCTGCCCCCTAATACTGAATGGTAAGAAATAGTCTGGCTGATAAGACACATGACTACATCTGAGCCTATTGGTCAGTGGAATGAAATGCAGAGTAATGAAAGGACATACATAGCACTGTGTGTGTGTGAGTATATAACAGGCAGTGTGCTACTATAATCTATGCCTTACTGATCCCCATCACACACAGGTAATGACAATTACAGCAACTCATTACATCACATACGTATAACATCAGATGGAAGATGTGATGTACTCCACGATGGACTGACATTGGGAATATATCACCACATGGATCTCTTGGTTAGAGTTTAAGGAGACTGAGGACTATTTGCTTTCGGTTAGCAACACAAAAACATCTTTCCCTCCCTGTTCTTTGCAATGTCTGTTTCCTTCTGTTGTACATGATTGTGAAATATATACTTCTCTTTTATTACAGGTTGATTGTTGGATGGAAAATGTACCAATGTTTAGTCTACTGATGACGCTGTGTATTGTCCATTCTACAATTGCTGGTACTCAAAACACAAAAGATTAGCCCAAATAAATTTAAGCATTTGAATTATTTAAAAGTATTATGTTTTATGTCTTTCAGCTCATGTTTTTTTTTTATGTTTTATTTGATGTGTAATAAGATTTGATGTCTGTGAAAAACATTTCCCACACTCCGAGCATGGAAATGGCTTCTCCCCTGTGTGACATCTCTGATGTGTAACAAGATCTGATTTCTTTCTTAAACATTTCCCACACTCAGAGCATGGAAAAGGTTTATCCCCTGTGTGAGTTCTCTGATGTGTAACAAGATATGACTTCTGTGTAAACCATTTCCCACACTCAGAGCATAGAAACGGTCTTTCCCCTGTGTGAGTTCTGTGATGTGTAACAAGATTTGCTTTTGCTGTAAAACATTTCCCACACTCAGAACATGGAAATGGTTTCTCCCCTGTGTGACATCTCTGATGTGTAACAAGACTTGTTTTCCTTGTGAAACATTTCCCACACTCAGAGCATGGAAATGGTTTCTCCCCTGTGTGATATCTTTGATGTGTAACAAGACTTGTTTTCCTTGTGAAAAATTTCCCACATTCAGAACAGAAAAAGTTTTTATCACCTCTGTGAGCTGTACTGTGTGTAGCAATATTGGAGGTATCAGGGGAACATTTCTCATGATTAGAGGGACCAGATGATATATCTGCACTGTGACGTTCTGGATGCAAATACTGAGTAATGGGGAAGTCTCCTGAAGAACCCTGTCTGATGTTGTCTTCTTTTTTAAAATGTAAACACAAAATGAGATCTCTTTCTGAGGTATTCTTTATTGTGCGTCCATCTGTAGGAAATAAAATAAAGTGTATGGATAGCATTGCTATTACTAAGTTCTTGATATTTAGTGGTTTTGTTTCTTTTTCCAGATTGTAAATAAGATACAGTTACAAAATAACAAAGACGACTTGTCTTAAAATATAAAGAGAATTACATAACCCAGCAATGACAGCCCTCGTCAGCTGGCATTGGATATTTCATGGTTTGTACATTTGTGTAGCATATACTGAGGGTGAGGGGTATAGACAGCACCTAAGGGATGGTATAGTGGCAATGTGCAGCATATAATGTGGGTGAGGGGTATAGGCAGCACATAAGGGGGTGTATAGATCTAATATGCAGAATATATTGTGGGTGAGGGGTATAGACAGCACATAAGGAGGTGAATAGTAGTAATGTGCAGCATATGCTGTGGGTGAGGGGTATAATGGAGTGTATAGTAGTAATGTGCAGCATATACTGTGGGTGAGGGGTATAGGCAGCACATAAGAGGGTATATAATAGTAATGTGCAGCATATACTGTAGGTGAGGGGTATAGACAGCACATAAGGAGGTGAATAGTAGTAATGTGCAGCATATGCTGTGGGTGAGGGGTATAATGGATAGTATAGTAGTAATGTGCAGCATATACTGTGGGTGAGGGGTATAGGCAGCACATAAGAGGGTATATAATAGTAATGTGCAGCATATACTGTAGGTGAGGGGTATAGACAGCACATAAGGGGATGTATAGTAGTAATGTGCAGCATATACTGTGGGTGAGGGGTAGAATGGGGTGTATAGTAGTAATGTGCAGAATATACTGTGGGTGAGGGGTATAGACAGCACATAACGGGGTGTATAGTAGTAATGTGCAGCATATACTGTGAGTGAGGGGTACAGACAGCACACAAGGGGGTGTATAGTAGTACTGTGTAGCATATACTGTGGATGAGGGGTATAGACAGCACATAAGGGGGTGTATATTAGTAATGTGCAGCATATACTGTGGATGAGGGGTATACACAGCACATAAGGGGGTGTATAGTAGTAGTGTTGTACAGCATATACTGTGGGTGAGGGGTATAGACAGCACATAAAGGGGTGTATAGTAGTAATGTACAGCATATACTGTGGGTGAGGGGTATAGACAGCACATAAGGGGTGTATAATAGTAATGTGCAGCATATACTGTGGGTGAGGGGTATAGACAGCACATAAGGGGGTGTATAGTAGTAATGTGCAGCATATACTGTGGGTGAGGGGTATATACAGCACATAATGGGTGTATAGTAGTAATGTGCAGCATATACTGTGGGTGAAGGGTATAGGCAGCACATAAGGGGGTGTATAGTAGTAATGTACAGCATATACTGTGGGTGAGGGGTATATACAGCACAAGGGGTGTATAATAGTAATGTGCAGCATATACTGTGGGTGAGGGGTATAAACAGCACATAAGGGGGTGTATAGTAGTAATGTGCAGCATATACTGTGGGTGAGGGGTATAGACAGCACATAAGGGGTGTATAGTAGTAATGTGCAGCATATACTGTAGGTGAGGGGTATAGACAGCACATAAGGGGTGTATAGTAGTAATGTGCAGCATATACTGTGGGTGAGGGGTATAGACAGCACATAAGGGGGTGTATAGTAGTAATGTGCAGCATATACTGTGGGTGAGGGGTATAGACAGCACATAAGGGGTGTATAGTAGTAATGTGCAGCATATACTGTGGGTGAGGGGTATAGACAGCACATAAGGGGGTGTATAGTAGTAATGTGCAGCATACACTGTGGGTGAGGGGTATAGACAGCACATAAGGGGTGTATAGTAGTAATGTGCAGCATATACTGTGGGTGAGAGTTATAGACAGCACATAAGGGGGTGTATTGTAGTAATGTGCAGCATACACTGTAGGTGAGGGGTATAGACAGCAAATAAGGTGGTGTATAGTAGTAATGTGCAGCATATACTGTGGGTGAGGGGTATAGACAGCACATAAGGGGTGTATAGCAGTAATGTGCAGCATATACTGTGGGTGAGGTGTATAGACAGCACATAAGGGGTCTATAGTAGTAATGTGCAGCATACACTGTGGGTGAGGGGTATAGACAGCACATAAGGGGGTGTATAGTAGTAATGTACAGCATACACTGTGGGTGAGGGGTATAGACAGCACATAAGGGGTGTATAGTAGTAATGTGTACAATTAGGCTGTCATGTTGTGTATATGTAACATTGCCAGGTGACATATGAAAGGTATTAGAGGAAGTCTATCTCTGGCCGTGTCCTCTGTCTGTCTCTGAGACAGGGAGGAAAGAACTGCTGGAGGGTGCAGGATGGCACACATTAGTACGAGGAGATAACTAGAGGAGAGACCCATCATTGTCATAGATCCCCCTCCTCATTACCAATCCTCTGAGCCCATTGTTCTATCCCGGTAACTCTCAGACACTAAGGCACTCACACCACAGGGGGTAACTAGTAATCAGGGGGAGTGTACATCACACCCAGCCCCCCTGCAGGACTACCCAATACCAGGGAACACACTAATGAGTTTCCTGCACAGGGGTGTACACCTACATTGTGGGCACTGAGCTGTATTACAAGGACAGGACAGGAGGGGGTTGGGGATCAGTACTGTGTAACGTCCTCTGGTGTGTGGAGTTTAGGCTCCTAAAAGGAGATACTGGAGAGTGGAGCAGGACAGTATTACAGGATGGTACAGAGGGAAGAAGACCAGGCCTTGGTGGTGTTAGGCTGCTGGATTATGGATCCCCTCACACTTCTGAAGAACATTGCACCTGAGAGTTGTGTCACTGGATGGGCATACAGGGGGTGTTTGCAGTGACTGACATCCATCAGTACTTGGGGTGTGGGCTGCTGCCCCCTCTCAGGTACACTGTGTGGGTTACTTCTGACATGGCAACTGCTTTAGGTACCACTTAGTGTGATGTACTGTATTGTTATGGTATTACTACCATAACACACAATAAAGTGTTGCCTTCTAAAATGTTTAAATGATAGATAACAGGAGTCTAATAGGGACTGATGGCTCCTGGTGTATGAGATACACCAGAGAGTGTGGGGAGGAGACTGGTCAGATCACTGGGCTGGTAACACACAGTGACATGATGTGAGGGGGAGAGCAGGAGTATAATAGAGGCTGATGGCTCCTGATGTATGAGATACACCAGAGAGTGTGGGGAGGAGACTGGTCAGATATCTGGGCTGGTAACACACAGTGACATGATGTGAGGAGGAGAGCAGGAGTATAATAGGGGCTGATGGCTCCTGATGTATGAGATACACTAGAGAGTGTGGGGAGGAGACTGGTCAGATCTCTGGGCTGGTAACACACAGTGCCATGATGTGAGGGGGAGAGCAGGAGTATAATAGAGGCTGATGGCTCCTGATGTATGAGATACACCAGATGGTGTGAGGAGGAGACTGGTCAGATCTCTGGGCTGGTAACACACAGTGACATGATGTGAGGGGGAGAGCAGGAATATAATAGGGGCTGATGGCTCCTGATGTATGAGATACACCAGAGAGTGTGGGGAGGAGACTGGTAAGATCTCTGGGCTGGTAACATGATGTGAGGAGGAGAGCAGCATTTTAATAGGGGCTGATGGCTTCTGACTCCGCAAGTGGACAGATACATTTCCCTCATTAGTCTGTATTGACAGAAGAGGGTGTAGAAAAATAAATTATTGTAGTTACTAAGCAAGGAAAATATGTGACAGTGTTCTGTAATAAGTGTTTTTTCTCACCTGTGTTAATATCTGTAGGGATTTCCTCTTCCTTACACTGCAGACCACCCCTCACATACGTCTCTTCTTCTCCCTCTGTATCTTCTGCCTTTATATCAGTCACATATGTCTCTTCTCCCTCTATATTTTCTGCCTTTATATCAGTCACAGACATCTCTTCTTCTCCCTCTATATCTTCTGCCTTCATATCAGTCACATACGTCTCTTCTCCCTCTATATCTTCTGCCTTCATATCAGTCACATACGTCTCTTCTTCTCCCTCTATATCTTCTGCCTTCATATCAGTCACATGTGTCTCTTCTCCCTCTATATCTTCTGCCTTTATATCAGTCACATATGTCTCTTCTTCTCCCTCTATATCTTCTGCCTTTATATCAGTCACATACGTCTCTTCTGCTCCCTCTATATCTTCTGCCTTCATATCAGTCACATACGTCTCTTCTTCTCCCTCTATATCTTCTGCCTTCATATCAGTCACATACGTCTCTTCTTCCCGCTCTGTATCTTCTGCCTTCATATCAGTCACATATGTCTCTTCTTCTCCCTCTATATCTTCTGCCTTTATATCAGTCACAAACATCTCTTCTTCTTCCTCTATATGTTCTATATTTATTTTACACAGCCTTTCACCCTAAGTAACGCACAAAACCAGAAAATAACAGTTAAAATATGCCAGATTTAATTAATTCACAATAAGTAAAAGAAATCTAGTTAATAAGACACACAATTTCTACACAGATCATATAGTGACAGTCACTGTGGTATATAGTGAGACCCTAAATCCCACCTACCTGATGCTCCTGTGGGGTCCTGTGATTCTCCTCTGTACAATCCTGTGAATAAAGAGGATGGGGACATCTCTCTGGGTTATATCTGTTACTGGGTCCATCTGTAGGAGACACAGTGACTGAGTACATTGTATATATGTGATTATCAGATGATGTGTGTATAAAGTGGACGGGGACATCTCTCTGGGGTATTTATTTTACTGGGTCCATCTGTAGGAGACACACAGTGACTGAGTACACTGTATATATGTGATTATCAGATGATGTGTGTATATAGGGGCCCCCATACCTGCTCTCCCCTGTACAATACATGCCAGTCTCCTCTTACCAAGTGATGTGAGGGGCCGGTGATTCTCCATTATCACGTCCTTGTACAGATCCCTATATTCTTCTATATACTCCCCCTCCTGTATGGAGACATGGACAGTGACATCCTGACACCTTATAGAAACTTGATATACAGAATGATACAGTCATCACCCAGACACATCCCCTGGTGTTACTGTATAATGTCCCCTTCCCAGCAGTCACCTCTCCTGTCATCACCTGGTGTTACTATATAATGTCCCATTCCCAGCATTCACCTCTCCAGTCATCACCCAGACACATCCTCTGGTGTTACTGTATAATGTCCCATTCCCAGCATTCACCTCTCCAGTCATCACCCAGACACATCCCCTGCTGTTACTGTATAATGTCCCATTCCCAACAGTCACCTCTCCAGTCATCACCCAGACACATCCCCTGGTGTTACTGTATAATGTCCCATTCCCAGCAGTCACCTCTCCAGTCATCACCCAGACACATCCCCTGGTGTTACTGTATAATGTCCCATTCCCAGCAGTCTCATCACCCAGACACATCCCCTGGTGTTACTGTATAATGTTCCATTCCCAGCAGTCACCTCTCCAGTCAGCAGCTGAATGATCTTGTTGGTGATTTCCAGAATCGTCTGGTCATTGTGTCTCTCATGTATCAGTGAGTGAGGTGGAGGCACCGTGATGGGGCTCTGGGACCTGCTCAGTCCTCCTGACACATGGGGACGGCTGCTAGGTGTCTAACACTCACTGTATGTCTTCTTCACTAATGTGTAATCCTGTTTATTGGGAAAGATATCAATAAAAGGTTAAAATTATACTCATGGAGGTTTTTATTGAAGTGTCATTAGTTCACAATATGCAAGAAAGGTCAGTCTTACAAATAAAACCCTTATTCTGTAACTGTTGACCATATATAGGAAAGTGGACAGAATATAGCACATCTCCTGCCATCTTTATTACAGCGATAGAAAAGAAACTAAACAAGATACAAGATATCAATAAAAGGTTAAAATTATACTCATGGAGGTTTTTATTGAAGTGTCATTAGTTCACAATATGCAAGAAAGGTCAGTCTTACAAATAAAACCCTTATTCTGTAACTGTTGACCATATATAGGAAAGTGGACAGAATATAGCACATCTCCTGCCATCTTTATTACAGCGATAGAAAAGAAACTAAACAAGATACAGTGAGCAATGTAATATATCCCAGTTCCTGTGAGGACTGAGGCACTGATAATATGTATGTCTCTATATTATTACT
Organism: Taudactylus pleione; assembly: GCA_031769625.1. NCBI lineage: Eukaryota > Metazoa > Chordata > Amphibia > Anura > Myobatrachidae > Taudactylus > Taudactylus pleione. The sequence goes on from JAUIMM010000908.1 coordinate 1,055,432, forward strand.
ATAGATGTGATGTCACTGTGACACCCCCAGATCCCCTCACCTCACCAGTCATGTCTCTGTATTATTACTATAGATATGTGATGTTACTGTGACACTCCCAGATCCCTTCAACTCCCCAGACATATCCCTGTCTTATAACTATAGATATAAATTATGTCACTGTGACAGTAACAGATCACTTTAGCTCCCCAGTTATGTCTCTGTATTATTACTATAGCTATAAGTGATGTCACTGTGACACTCCCAGATCCCCTCACCTCCCCATTCATGTACCTGTATTATTACTATAGATATAAGTGATGTCACTGTGACACTCCAGATCCCCTCACCTCCCCAGTCATGTCCCTGTATTATTACTATAGGTAAAAGTGATGTCACTGTGACACTCTCAGACCCCCTCACCTCCCCAGTCATGTCCCTGTATTATTACTATAGATATAAGTGATGTCACTGTGACAGTACCATATCCCCCTCACCTCCCCAGTCATGTCCCTGTATTATTACTATAGATATGTGACACTCCCAGATCCCCTCACCTCCCCAGTCATGTCCCTGTATTATTACTATAGATATAAGTGATGTCACAGTGACACTCCCAGATACCCTCACCTCCCCAGTCATGTCCCTGTATTATTACTAAATATATATATAAGTGATGTCACTGTGACACTATCAGATCCCCTCACCTCCCCAGTCATATCTCTGTATTATTACTATACATATAAGTGATGTTACTGTGACATTCCCAGATCCTTTCACCTCCCCAGTCAGCAGGTAGATGATCTCCAGGGTGAGATCTATTATTCTCTCAGTCATGTGACTCTTGTCCTTGTCCATCCTCAATGAATTATACAGGAGTCTCACGTGAAGTCTAGTATAGACTCTCTGCTTCCTTACAGCTGAATTATCTAGGAATGAAATATATTATTTACAATAAATATCAGAGTACATGTCACATACTCATATAGGAAACACCATGTGACCAGTAAGCCCTCCTCCCAGAGCTATAGAGATCTGGTCAGTGTTTCTCAGATCCAGCAACATAAGGCGCCTCAGATGCAGTCACACAATCCTATGTTGCTAAAGGACAAACCACCACAACTGCCGGCTGATAATTCTTTGCAGTTTAGATCCGGAAATATAAAACGGCAATGCCCCAGGAGCATTGTTCCTCCCAGACACCTGTTTTTATTCAAATTGCTCAACTTTAATTTTGTTACAAAGGGATGAATTAAAGAGAATTATTATTTATAGCTTTTGTTATATCATTCCAGAACATTTTAGATTTTCATGGCCACAATCACATTAAGAGGAGAATTCAATTAGACACGATATGCTTCATTTTCATGAAAAATGGATTATGGTGCAAATATATACTTATTGCGGAATCCTATTAGATGCGTTTTTCACGGGTGTAAATTCTACATAACAACATTTTTTGCGAATTAGTTATGATCACCTCCTAAGCAGGTAAACAGTTGGGGAAAATCCCTATATAAAGGAAAAATTCAGGAGTCTCCTTAAGGATTTATTTTTCAATACGAATTTTTTAAATACCGTAACTTGCCCAATAATGACATGTCATTTTTGGAGTGATAAAATGCAAAGAGTAGAAAAATTTGAAAATGTATGTGTACTGTACAGTCCCCTCTACCATATATAATAATAATACCACACATCAGTGTATGCTGGGAGCTATTCCCCCTCATATATCACTGTACAGTCCCCTCCCCTATATAATAATAATAATACCACATATCCGTATGTACTGGGAGCTGTGTTATTCCCCCTCATATATCACTGTACGGTCTCCTCTCCCCTATATAATAATAATACCACATATCAATGTGTGCTGGGAGCTGTGTTATCCCCCCTCATATATCACTGTACAGTCCCCTCTCCCCTATATAATAATACCACACATCAGTGTGTGCTGGGAGCTGTGTTATTCCCCCTCATATATCACTGTACTGTCCCCTCCTCCTATATAATAATAATACCACATATCAGTGTGTGCTGAGAGCTGTGTTATACCCCCTCATTTATCACTGTACAGTCCCTTCCCCCTACATAATAATAATACCCATATCAGTGTATGCTGGGAGCTGTGTTATTCCCCCTCGTATATCACTGTTCGGTCCCCTCTCCCCTATATAATAATAATACCACATATCAGTGTGTGCTGAGAGCTGTGTTATCCCCCCTCATTTATCACTGTACAGTCCCTTCCCCCTACATAATAATAATACCACATATCAGTGTGTGCTGGGAGCTGTGTTATTCCCTCATATATCACTGTACAGTCCCCTCTCCCCCTATATAATAATCCAACATATCAGTGTGTGCTAGAAGCTGTGCTATTCCCCCCTCATATATCACTATACGGTCCCCTCTCCCCTATATAATAATATTACCACATATCAGTGTGTCCTGGGAGCTGTGTTATTCCCCCTCATATATCACTGTACGGTCCCCTCCCCCCTACATAATAATAATACCACATATCAGTGTGTGCTGAGAGCTGTGTTATTCCCCCTCATATATCACTGTATGGTCCCCTCTCCCCTATATAACAAGAGATATGGTAAGAACTTACCTTTGTTATCTGTTTCTATGAAGTCCATAGGGTCCACAGAGTTGACCTTGGGGTATAGCTGGATCTGGATCCACGGGCACCACGCAGTTAAAGCTTTGCTGCTCCCAGGATGCACTTGGGTGCGTCCTCCTCTATACCCCGCCCCCGAGCCACAGGCACCTCAGTTGGTAAGCAGCCAAGGCCGGAGGAGGAGACTAAACAGAGAGAAGGAAGACTGGAACACACAAGAAACCATACTCACAGAAATGGGAGACGGAAAACCGGTGACCAGCCACACAGCCCATATGAAGCCAGGTGCGTCAGGGTGGGCGCCCTGTGGACCCTATGGACTTCGTAGAAACAGAGATAACAAAGGTAAGTTCTTACCATATCTCTTGTTTTTTACTTCAGGGTCCACAGGGTTGACCTTGGGGATGTCCCAAAGCAGTTCAACTAAGGGCGGAGACGCTCCTGTGCTGAAAGGAGCACCCGGCGCCCGAAGGATGCATCCTGAGAGTTGAAGGTGTCAAACGCATAGAACCTCAAAAACGTTTGAATTGAAGACCAAGTGGCCACCTTACACAGCTGAACAGCAGAGGCGCCACGTCTAGCAGCCCAAGAGGGACCCACAGAACGAGTGGAATGAGCCTTAACAGAGGCTGGCACAGGTAAACCCTCCTGTGCATAAGCCTCACAAATAACGGAACGAAGCCAACGGGCTAACGTTTGTTTGTTGGCAGGCCAACCCCTCTTGTGAAAACCGAAGAGGACAATGAATCAGATTTTCTAACCAAAGCAGTCCGGTCCACATAGATTCTAAGCTCCAGGACTACATCTAAGGAAGCCTCACCAGCTGAAAGATCAGGTGACTGAAAAGCTGGCACAACAAGTTCCTGATTAATGTGGAACTTGGAAACCACTTTGGGCAAAAACTCAGGACGAGTGCGGAGCACCGCTCTGTCCTGGTGAAAAATCAGAAAAGGAGGGCGACAGGAAAGCGCCCCCAATTCTGACACCCTCCTGGCAGAAGCAATTGCCAGGAGAAAAACGGACTTAAATGTCAGCCACTTGAGTTCCACCAACTCAAGCGGCTCAAAAGGAGGACCCTGCAAGACCCGTAGCACCACCGCCAAGTCCCAAGGAGCCACCGGAGGCATGAAGGGAGGCTGGATCCGGAGAACACCCTGAAAAAAGGTGTGAACATCTGGCAGTGTAGCAATCCGTCGTTGAAACCACACGGACAAAGCAGACACATGAACCTTCAGAGAGGCAAGGCGTAAGCCGAGGTCCAAACCTGATTGAAGGAACTCCAAGATTCTGGAAACCCCGGAACACCTGAGGATCATAGCTTCTGGATTCACACCACCGAAAGTGTGCCACACCCTATGGTAAATCCGTGCGGAAGCAGGCTTGCGTGCCCTAAGCATGGTACCAATGACCGAACTGGAGAAACCCCGAGACCTTAAGACGGCTGTCTCAAGAGCCACGCCGTCAAAGACAGCCGACCCAGATCCGGGTAAAGGCAGGGCCCTTGAGACAATAGGTCTTGACGCTGAGGAAGAAGGTACGGAGCATCGATGGAGAGGCACCTCAGATCGGAGTACCAAGGACTGGGCCACGCCGGAGCTACCAGCACGAGCGTACCGCCGTCCTGCTTGAATTTCCGCAGAACCCGAGGAAGCAGGGATATCGGAGGAAACAGATACGCCAGGTGAAACGTCCATTTCACCGACAGTGCGTCTACCAGACAGGCGCCTGCGTCTCTTGTCCTTGACCCGTACACGGGCAACTTGTGATTGTGACGGGAGGCCATCAAGTCCAGCTCCGGCAGCCCCCACCTGTCCACAAGTAGCTGAAATACCTCTGGATGAAGCGACCATTCCCCGGGATGCACGTCGTGACGGCTGAGGAAGTCCGCTTCCCAATTGAGGACTCCGGGAATGAAGACTGCCGAGATCGCTGGAATGTGACACTCCGCCCAAGCAAGAATGCGAGACACCTCCGACATCGCTGCCTGACTGCGAGTTCCTCCTTGGTGGTTGATATACGCCACCGTGGTGGCCTTGCCGGACTGCACCTGAACCGCCCTTCCGTGAAGAACGGGGCCAGATGACTGCAGGGCCCTGCATACTGCCCGCAGTTCCAGGATGTTGATGGGGAGAAGTGCTTCTTCCACGTACCAACGACCCTGAATCGATAATGAGCCAGTCACTGCCCCCCAACCCCGGAGACTGGCATCCGTCGTGATCAGGACCCAGTCCGGGATCCAAAAGGGGCGCCTCTCGACCAGATGTGCTGTCTGAAGCCACCAAGCCAAAGACTGCCGAACCTCCGGGGACAACACCAGCCTCTGAGAGCGGATCCGGTGAGGTAACCCGTTCCATTCTGATAGAATCAGCCCCTGCAGGGGCCGGGAATGGAAATGGGCAAATTCCACCATGTCGAATGTCGACACCATGGACCCCAGAACTCTCATAGCCGAATGTACCGACAAGCGGCAACTGCTCAGGCAACTGTAGAAAGGAGACCTCAGGTATCCGCAGCTGTAGGGAGGAGACCTTCTCCGGAGTCAGGAAGATCCGTTGCTGACGAGAATCCAGCAGGGCTCCCAAATGAACCATCCGCTGTGATGGAATCAAGGAGGACTTTTTCCAATTTATCAGCCACCCGTGCGCTTGCAGGCAAGCGATCGTCAGGTGCAGATGTTGAAGCAATACCTCCGGGGAGCTCGCCAGCAACAGGAGGTCGTCCAGATACGGCAGCAGCCGTACATTCTGGTTCTGAAGATGTGCGGCCATGACAGCCATAATCTTCGTGAACACCCTCGGCGCCATGGAGAGGCCAAAGGGTAGCGCCCTGAACTGATAATGTTGCTGAAGAACAGCGAACTTCAGATACCGCTGGTGCGAAGGTGCTATCGGAACATGGAGGTAGGCGTCCTGGATATCCAGGGACACCATGTAATTCCCAGGTTCCATCGCCAGAATGATGGAACGTAACGTTTCCATCCTGAATTTGGGAACTCTGAGGAATTTGTTCAGAGAGTTCAAACTGAGGATAGGGCGATGAGAACCATTGGGTTTCTGCACCAGAAACAGAGACGAATAGTACCCCGCCCCTCGTTGTGATTGAGGAACGGGAACAATGACCCCTGCTTTCAGCAAGGATGCTATAGCCTCCTGAATCTGTAACGCCTTGGTCCTGTCCTGAGAAGGACTCGTGCAGAATAACTGGTGGGGCGGTCTGTGCCGAAAAGACAGGGCGTAGCTCTGGGAGACCACTTCTCGAACCCAGGAATCCGTGGTGGTATTGTGCCAGCACTGGGCAAACAGAAGAAGTCGGCCTCCCACTCTGGGGTCCCCCAGAGGGAGGCCCATCCCATCAGGCAGAAGGTTTATCTTCCTGTTTGGAAGAAGGGCGTCTGGCACTCCAGGCCTGCTTCTTGGGCTTAGAAGCGGCCTTGGTCACCGACTGCCTCGGGAAGGACTGACCTTTAGCCTTGCCCTGAACCCGAAAGGACCGAAAGGCAGAGCTCCGTACCTTGGTAGGCACAGAAGCCGAAGGAAGGAAGGCTGATTTAGACTTAGCGAGAGTATCCACTATTTTGTCCAAGACTTTTTGTCCAAAAAGCAACTCCCCATTAAAAGGTAAGGCCTCCAGGCCCTTTTTGGAGTCTGCGTCAGCTCTCCAAGACCTCAGCCTCAAGGACCGACGCGCTGACACAGCTGCAGCCGACACTCGAGGTCAGCAGGTTTGCATCTAACGATGCTTTCCCAATGTAGGAAGCCGCATCCCTCATTTGTCCTATCAACGCTCTCTGGATCTCCGGAGCATCCTCCGGAAAGGTATCCTCCAAAGCGTTGGCCCAGCTCTCGATGGCCTTAGCCACCCAAGAGATGGCCATGGACGGACGGGCCACGGCCCCCGAGAGAGAGTAGATAGACTTTAAACAAGTCTCCACCTTCCTGTCTGTGGGATCTTTCAGGGAGGAGATCGACGGCAAAGGCAGCGTAGCGCTTTTAATTAAGCGGGTAACGTGGGAATCCACCGCAGGCGGAGTTTCCCACTTCCTGCAATGAGCCTCAGGAAAGGGATAGTTGGAAGCCAACCTTTTCTGCGGTTGGAATCTCTTGCTGGGCAACTGCCAGGCCCCTGCCATATGATCCGTTAACTGGTCGGACAGGGGAAAAACCGTCGAAGTTACTTTGGCCTTTTTAAAATTAGGGTACTTCGACCTGGGAGCCGGCGCATCCTCCTCTATATGAAGGATGGCCCGCACCGCCCTAACCAATGCCGGTACATTAATGAAGGACTTAGCCTCCACCTCCGGGGCCCCGGCATCCGAGTCAGAGTCTTCATGGATCTCCCCGTCATCCGAAGACACGTCCGTGTCCGTGAACTGTGCCGCCAATGAAGCCGGAACGGGTCGAATGGACACCCGTGGGGGCAAATCACTGTGCAACATAGATTGAAAGGCCGATGACGAAGCCGCCAGACTCTGAACAGAGCTGGAGAGGACATCCACCCAGGGAGGGGGTACTGTTTGAGGATACCCCTGAAAAGGTACCATCGACTGCTGCGGCACCGTGGGAGATTGCACGAATACAGGCAATCCCGCATAAGGACCCACAGTCTGAGACCCGGGAGGAGACTGCACCAGACGCGTCACACTCAGGGAACGGGGGATGGTAGGTTGGGGCAACGCCCTAGAAGGGACCGCAAGCCGGTCCGCGATCGACGCCAGCACTTGCGTAAACATCGCCCAAGGAAGATCCTGCGCCACCGGGGGTTTAGAGGGACCAGGTACCAGCGCCCGCACAGACCGTCCTGAGACAAATCCGCTCCGTCAACCCCTGCCGAACAGCGTCGGCAGGAAAACAACACAGGAGCCACGGAGAGCTCATTCTCCTCATCAGACATGACACAAAACTTTTTGCAGCAAAAATGTATCACCGAAACGAGGTAATGCGTATAACACCTGCGCACTCCCAAGTATGCAACACAAACAGCCCACAATATGGTACTGAGTAGCACACCGCTGTATGTGACGGACCTCACAAATACGTAGATCTATATAAGTGAGGTATACAGAAAGAACACCCCTCCCCCACGCACCTGCGGGCCTTAGGAGAAGGAAAGGGATAGGTAAAAAGCTGACAGTAAGTAGAAAAAGCACAGACAGCAGCACTAGCAATAGTCACATACCATGCAGGAAGTTATATTCACTGCACCTTCAGCTACAATCAACCTCCCAGATTCAGTTTCTGGGAGGGCTATAGCGCTGCGAACACTGTCCTGAACAGGGGAGAGGTACGCAGGGGGACCGGTCCACTGGAAGCCGCCTGGGAGCTCTGCGTTGCTGCCTGGGAAGATGGCCGCCAGAGAGCTCTGAGGAGGAGTGGCCAAGTTAGAACAGCCCAGCGACGCCAGCACGCATGAGAGAAGGCGCGCTGGGCTGAGGGGAGGAGCCGCTCAAGCAGGGAAGGCTGCCTCCCCTGCTAGTAAAGAAACCCCAGGGACGCCGGTTCCCTGCCGGCCTTACACCCTGGTGGTCCAGCGGTCACGCGGGGTATACCACAGAAGGGGGAGCCCGCCGCCGGTCTGTCCCCAGAGACCGGCGGCATGAAGACTACATTTACACTTCCCCGAAGCGCTGCACGCTGCTTACCTGGCCCCTTGTGTCCGGCAGCAGTCTGTGGAAGGTCCCGGAGCCACGCTAGTACTGACTCCGGGGTCCCGCTGCGATCCCCAGATCAGTACTGGTGTCGCAGCGCCAGCGGGGCTGTTGGAGCGGCAGCGTGGACATCCAGATGGACAGTCTGATGCTGCCGCTCAGAAGAAGTAAAAATAAAGAAATAAACTCTTCTTTTCTTCTTTTGTAAAAATAAAAATAAAGCTGCGCCAGGGTGACCCGACTCTGGCCGGGCACCAACTAAAACTGAGGTGCCTGTGGCTCGGGGGTATAGAGGATGGACCCAAGTGCATCCTGGGAGCAGCAAAGCTTTAACTGCGTGGTGCCCGTGGATCCAGATCCAGCTATACCCCAAGGTCAACCCTGTGGACCCCCTATGGACCCTGAAGTAGAAAATAATAATACCACATATCAGTGTGTGCCGGGAGCTGTGTTATTCCCCCTCATATATCACTGTACGGTTCCCTCCCCCCTATATAATAATATAATATATACAGGACGCGTTACCTGGCTCCGGCTGTGTCTGGAATATGTATAACAAAATGGCAGCTAAAGCCCCTGTGGCCCCGCCCTCTCTGCTCTGTGATTGGTAGACTATAAGAATATGGCCGCCGGTCACCATACATGAGGACACCATTAGACTATATTCCAGTTACTCTAGTGATGACGCTGTGAGCGGCAGGTGCCGGTGGCCTCTGCTTTACAGGACGTCCTTCCTACTTTGTTGCGCCTGATTGGCTACTCGCTGCTGCCAATCACCGCACTGAGGTGAATGAGAGGAGGGCGGTCACTATGATAAGAGGGGCGGGGCAGACAGTAGCCATAGCTACACGGAGATTAGAGGGGCGTGGTTATGTATAGCGGCGTTTTTTCTATTACAGGAAGAGAGCGGCTGGGAGCAGGTAATGGTATTCATTATTATTATACAGGGGGAAAAGACTGTGGTGTCCTGTCATTATTATTATACAGGGGGAAAAGACTGTGGTGTCCTGTCATTATTATTATACAGGGGGAAAAGACTGTGGTGTCCTGTCATTATTATTATACAGGGGGAAAAGACTGTGGTGTCCTGTCATTATTATTATACAGGGGGAAAAGACTGTGGTGTCCTGTCATTATTATTATACAGGGGGAAAAGACTGTGGTGTCCTGTCATTATTATTATACAGGGGGAAAAGACTGTGGTGTCCTGTCATTATTATTATACAGGGGGAAAAGACTGTGGTGTCCTGTCATTATTATTATACAGGGGGAAAAGACTGTGGTGTCCTGTCATTATTATTATACAGGGGGAAAAGACTGTGGTGTCCTGTCATTATTATTATACAGGGGGAAAAGACTGTGGTGTCCTGTCATTATTATTATACAGGGGGAAAAGACTGTGGTGTCCTGTCATTATTATTATACAGGGGGAAAAGACTGTGGTGTCCTGTCATTATTATTATACAGGGGGAAAAGACTGTGGTGTCCTGTCATTATTATTATACAGGGGGAAAAGACTGTGGTGTCCTGTCATTATTATTATACAGGGGGAAAAGACTGTGGTGTCCTGTCATTATTATTATACAGGGGGAAAAGACTGTGGTGTCCTGTCATTATTATTATACAGGGGGAAAAGACTGTGGTGTCCTGTCATTATTATTATACAGGGGGAAAAGACTGTGGTGTCCTGTCATTATTATTATACAGGGGGAAAAGACTGTGGTGTCCTGTCATTATTATTATACAGGGGGAAAAGACTGTGGTGTCCTGTCATTATTATTATACAGGGGGAAAAGACTGTGGTGTCCTGTCATTATTATTATACAGGGGGAAAAGACTGTGGTGTCCTGTCATTATTATTATACAGGGGGAAAAGACTGTGGTGTCCTGTCATTATTATTATACAGGGGGAAAAGACTGTGGTGTCCTGTCATTATTATTATACAGGGGGAAAAGACTGTGGTGTCCTGTCATTATTATTATACAGGGGGAAAAGACTGTGGTGTCCTGTCATTATTATTATACAGGGGGAAAAGACTGTGGTGTCCTGTCATTATTATTATACAGGGGGAAAAGACTGTGGTGTCCTGTCATTATTATTATACAGGGGGAAAAGACTGTGGTGTCCTGTCATTATTATTATACAGGGGGAAAAGACTGTGGTGTCCTGTCATTATTATTATACAGGGGGAAAAGACTGTGGTGTCCTGTCATTATTATTATACAGGGGGAAAAGACTGTGGTGTCCTGTCATTATTATTATACAGGGGGAAAAGACTGTGGTGTCCTGTCATTATTATTATACAGGGGGAAAAGACTGTGGTGTCCTGTCATTATTATTATACAGGGGGAAAAGACTGTGGTGTCCTGTCATTATTATTATACAGGGGGAAAAGACTGTGGTGTCCTGTCATTATTATTATACAGGGGGAAAAGACTGTGGTGTCCTGTCATTATTATTATACAGGGGGAAAAGACTGTGGTGTCCTGTCATTATTATTATACAGGGGGAAAAGACTGTGGTGTCCTGTCATTATTATTATACAGGGGGAAAAGACTGTGGTGTCCTGTCATTATTATTATACAGGGGGAAAAGACTGTGGTGTCCTGTCATTATTATTATACAGGGGGAAAAGACTGTGGTGTCCTGTCATTATTATTATACAGGGGGAAAAGACTGTGGTGTCCTGTCATTATTATTATACAGGGGGAAAAGACTGTGGTGTCCTGTCATTATTATTATACAGGGGGAAAAGACTGTGGTGTCCTGTCATTATTATTATACAGGGGGAAAAGACTGTGGTGTCCTGTCATTATTATTATACAGGGGGAAAAGACTGTGGTGTCCTGTCATTATTATTATACAGGGGGAAAAGACTGTGGTGTCCTGTCATTATTATTATACAGGGGGAAAAGACTGTGGTGTCCTGTCATTATTATTATACAGGGGGAAAAGACTGTGGTGTCCTGTCATTATTATTATACAGGGGGAAAAGACTGTGGTGTCCTGTCATTATTATTATACAGGGGGAAAAGACTGTGGTGTCCTGGCACTATTATTATACAGGGGGAAAAGACTGTGGTGTCCTGTCATTATTATTATACAGGGGGAAAAGACTGTGGTGTCCTGTCATTATTATTATACAGGGGGAAAAGACTGTGGTGTCCTGTCATTATTATTATACAGGGGGAAAAGACTGTGGTGTCCTGTCATTATTATTATACAGGGGGAAAAGACTGTGGTGTCCTGTCATTATTATTATACAGGGGGAAAAGACTGTGGTGTCCTGTCATTATTATTATACAGGGGGAAAAGACTGTGGTGTCCTGTCATTATTATTATACAGGGGGAAAAGACTGTGGTGTCCTGTCATTATTATTATACAGGGGGAAAAGACTGTGGTGTCCTGTCATTATTATTATACAGGGGGAAAAGACTGTGGTGTCCTGTCATTATTATTATACAGGGGGAAAAGACTGTGGTGTCCTGTCATTATTATTATACAGGGGGAAAAGACTGTGGTGTCCTGTCATTATTATTATACAGGGGGAAAAGACTGTGGTGTCCTGTCATTATTATTATACAGGGGGAAAAGACTGTGGTGTCCTGTCATTATTATTATACAGGGGGAAAAGACTGTGGTGTCCTGTCATTATTATTATACAGGGGGAAAAGACTGTGGTGTCCTGTCATTATTATTATACAGGGGGAAAAGACTGTGGTGTCCTGTCATTATTATTATACAGGGGGAAAAGACTGTGGTGTCCTGTCATTATTATTATACAGGGGGAAAAGACTGTGGTGTCCTGTCATTATTATTATACAGGGGGAAAAGACTGTGGTGTCCTGTCATTATTATTATACAGGGGGAAAAGACTGTGGTGTCCTGTCATTATTATTATACAGGGGGAAAAGACTGTGGTGTCCTGTCATTATTATTATACAGGGGGAAAAGACTGTGGTGTCCTGTCATTATTATTATACAGGGGGAAAAGACTGTGGTGTCCTGTCATTATTATTATACAGGGGGAAAAGACTGTGGTGTCCTGTCATTATTATTATACAGGGGGAAAAGACTGTGGTGTCCTGTCATTATTATTATACAGGGGGAAAAGACTGTGGTGTCCTGTCATTATTATTATACAGGGGGAAAAGACTGTGGTGTCCTGTCATTATTATTATACAGGGGGAAAAGACTGTGGTGTCCTGTCATTATTATTATACAGGGGGAAAAGACTGTGGTGTCCTGTCATTATTATTATACAGGGGGAAAAGACTGTGGTGTCCTGTCATTATTATTATACAGGGGGAAAAGACTGTGGTGTCCTGTCATTATTATTATACAGGGGGAAAAGACTGTGGTGTCCTGTCATTATTATTATACAGGGGGAAAAGACTGTGGTGTCCTGTCATTATTATTATACAGGGGGAAAAGACTGTGGTGTCCTGTCATTATTATTATACAGGGGGAAAAGACTGTGGTGTCCTGTCATTATTATTATACAGGGGGAAAAGACTGTGGTGTCCTGTCATTATTATTATACAGGGGGAAAAGACTGTGGTGTCCTGTCATTATTATTATACAGGGGGAAAAGACTGTGGTGTCCTGTCATTATTATTATACAGGGGGAAAAGACTGTGGTGTCCTGTCATTATTATTATACAGGGGGAAAAGACTGTGGTGTCCTGTCATTATTATTATACAGGGGGAAAAGACTGTGGTGTCCTGTCATTATTATTATACAGGGGGAAAAGACTGTGGTGTCCTGGCACTATTATTATACAGGGGGAAAAGACTGTGGTGTCCTGTCATTATTATTATACAGGGGGAAAAGACTGTGGTGTCCTGTCATTATTATTATACAGGGGGAAAAGACTGTGGTGTCCTGGCACTATTATTATACAGGGGGAAAAGACTGTGGTGTCCTGTCATTATTATTATACAGGGGGAAAAGACTGTGGTGTCCTGTCATTATTATTATACAGGGGGAAAAGACTGTGGTGTCCTGTCATTATTATTATACAGGGGGAAAAGACTGTGGTGTCCTGTCATTATTATTATACAGGGGGAAAAGACTGTGGTGTCCTGTCATTATTATTATACAGGGGGAAAAGACTGTGGTGTCCTGTCATTATTATTATACAGGGGGAAAAGACTGTGGTGTCCTGTCATTATTATAATACAGTGGAAGCAGCCTGTGGTGTCCTGGTACTATTATTATACAGGTGGAGCAGACTGTGTTCTGTTATTAGTATACAGGGGGAGCAGACCGTGGTGTCCTGGCACTATTATTATACAGGGGGAAAAGACTGTGGTGTCCTGTCATTATTATTATACAGGGGGAAAAGACTGTGGTGTCCTGTCATTATTATAATACAGTGGAAGCAGCCTGTGGTGTCCTGGTACTATTATTATACAGGTGGAGCAGACTGTGTTCTGTTATTAGTATACAGGGGGAGCAGACCGTGGTGTCCTGGCACTATTATTATACAGGGGGAGCAGACTGTGGTGTCCTGTCATTATTATTATACAGGGGGAAAAGACTGTGGTGTCCTGTCATTATTATTATACAGGGGGAAAAGACTGTGGTGTCCTGTCATTATTATTATACAGGGGGAAAAGACTGTGGTGTCCTGTCATTATTATTATACAGGGGGAAAAGACTGTGGTGTCCTGTCATTATTATTATACAGGGGGAAAAGACTGTGGTGTCCTGTCATTATTATTATACAGGGGGAAAAGACTGTGGTGTCCTGTCATTATTATTATACAGGGGGAAAAGACTGTGGTGTCCTGTCATTATTATTATACAGGGGGAAAAGACTGTGGTGTCCTGTCATTATTATTATACAGGGGGAAAAGACTGTGGTGTCCTGTCATTATTATTATACAGGGGGAAAAGACTGTGGTGTCCTGTCATTATTATTATACAGGGGGAAAAGACTGTGGTGTCCTGTCATTATTATTATACAGGGGGAAAAGACTGTGGTGTCCTGTCATTATTATTATACAGGGGGAAAAGACTGTGGTGTCCTGTCATTATTATTATACAGGGGGAAAAGACTGTGGTGTCCTGTCATTATTATTATACAGGGGGAAAAGACTGTGGTGTCCTGTCATTATTATTATACAGGGGGAAAAGACTGTGGTGTCCTGTCACTATTATTATACAGGGGGAAAAGACTGTGGTGTCCTGTCATTATTATTATACAGGGGGAAAAGACTGTGGTGTCCTGTCATTATTATTATACAGGGGGAAAAGACTGTGGTGTCCTGGCACTATTATTATACAGGGGGAAAAGACTGTGGTGTCCTGTCATTATTATTATACAGGGGGAAAAGACTGTGGTGTCCTGTCATTATTATTATACAGGGGGAAAAGACTGTGGTGTCCTGTCATTATTATTATACAGGGGGAAAAGACTGTGGTGTCCTGTCATTATTATTATACAGGGGGAAAAGACTGTGGTGTCCTGTCATTATTATTATACAGGGGGAAAAGACTGTGGTGTCCTGTCATTATTATTATACAGGGGGAAAAGACTGTGGTGTCCTGTCATTATTATTATACAGGGGGAAAAGACTGTGGTGTCCTGTCATTATTATTATACAGGGGGAAAAGACTGTGGTGTCCTGTCATTATTATAATACAGGGGGAAAAGACTGTGGTGTCCTGTCATTATTATTATACAGGGGGAAAAGACTGTGGTGTCCTGTCATTATTATTATACAGGGGGAAAAGACTGTGGTGTCCTGTCATTATTATTATACAGGGGGAAAAGACTGTGGTGTCCTGTCATTATTATTATACAGGGGGAAAAGACTGTGGTGTCCTGTCATTATTATTATACAGGGGGAAAAGACTGTGGTGTCCTGTCATTATTATTATACAGGGGGAAAAGACTGTGGTGTCCTGTCATTATTATTATACAGGGGGAAAAGACTGTGGTGTCCTGTCATTATTATTATACAGGGGGAAAAGACTGTGGTGTCCTGTCATTATTATTATACAGGGGGAAAAGACTGTGGTGTCCTGTCATTATTATTATACAGGGGGAAAAGACTGTGGTGTCCTGTCATTATTATTATACAGGGGGAAAAGACTGTGGTGTCCTGTCATTATTATTATACAGGGGGAAAAGACTGTGGTGTCCTGTCATTATTATTATACAGGGGGAAAAGACTGTGGTGTCCTGTCATTATTATTATACAGGGGGAAAAGACTGTGGTGTCCTGTCATTATTATTATACAGGGGGAAAAGACTGTGGTGTCCTGTAATTATTATTATACAGGGGGAAAAGACTGTGGTGTCCTGTCATTATTATAATACAGGGGGAAAAGACTGTGGTGTCCTGTCATTATTATTATACAGGGGGAAAAGACTGTGGTGTCCTGTAATTATTATAATACATTGGAAGCAGCCTGTGGTGTCCTGGTACTATTATTATACAGGTGGAGCAGACTGTGTTCTGTTATTAGTATACAGGGGGAGCAGACCGTGGTGTCCTGGCACTATTATTATACAGGGGGAGCAGACTGTGGTGTCCTGGCACTATTATTATACAGGGGGAAAAGACTGTGGTGTCCTGTCATTATTATTATACAGGGGGAAAAGACTGTGGTGTCCTGTCATTATTATTATACAGGGGGAAAAGACTGTGGTGTCCTGTCATTATTATTATACAGGGGGAAAAGACTGTGGTGTCCTGTAATTATTATAATACATTGGAAGCAGCCTGTGGTGTCCTGGTACTATTATTATACAGGTGGAGCAGACTGTGTTCTGTTATTAGTATACAGGGGGAGCAGACCGTGGTGTCCTGGCACTATTATTATACAGGGGGAGCAGACTGTGGTGTCCTGGCACTATTATTATACAGGGGGAAAAGACTGTGGTGTCCTGTCATTATTATTATACAGGGGGAAAAGACTGTGGTGTCCTGTCATTATTATTATACAGGGGGAAAAGACTGTGGTGTCCTGTCATTATTATTATACAGGGGGAAAAGACTGTGGTGTCCTGTCATTATTATTATACAGGGGGAAAAGACTGTGGTGTCCTGTCATTATTATTATACAGGGGGAAAAGACTGTGGTGTCCTGTCATTATTATTATACAGGGGGAAAAGACTGTGGTGTCCTGTCATTATTATTATACAGGGGGAAAAGACTGTGGTGTCCTGTCATTATTATTATACAGGGGGAAAAGACTGTGGTGTCCTGTCATTATTATTATACAGGGGGAAAAGACTGTGGTGTCCTGTCATTATTATTATACAGGGGGAAAAGACTGTGGTGTCCTGTCATTATTATTATACAGGGGGAAAAGACTGTGGTGTCCTGTCATTATTATTATACAGGGGGAAAAGACTGTGGTGTCCTGTCATTATTATTATACAGGGGGAAAAGACTGTGGTGTCCTGTCATTATTATTATACAGGGGGAAAAGACTGTGGTGTCCTGTCATTATTATTATACAGGGGGAAAAGACTGTGGTGTCCTGTCATTATTATTATACAGGGGGAAAAGACTGTGGTGTCCTGTCATTATTATTATACAGGGGGAAAAGACTGTGGTGTCCTGTCATTATTATTATACAGGGGGAAAAGACTGTGGTGTCCTGTCATTATTATTATACAGGGGGAAAAGACTGTGGTGTCCTGTCATTATTATTATACAGGGGGAAAAGACTGTGGTGTCCTGTCATTATTATTATACAGGGGGAAAAGACTGTGGTGTCCTGTCATTATTATTATACAGGGGGAAAAGACTGTGGTGTCCTGTCATTATTATTATACAGGGGGAAAAGACTGTGGTGTCCTGTCATTATTATTATACAGGGGGAAAAGACTGTGGTGTCCTGTCATTATTATAATACAGTGGAAGCAGCCTGTGGTGTCCTGGTACTATTATTATACAGGTGGAGCAGACTGTGTTCTGTTATTAGTATACAGGGGGAGCAGACCGTGGTGTCCTGGCACTATTATTATACAGGGGGAAAAGACTGTGGTGTCCTGTCATTATTATTATACAGGGGGAAAAGACTGTGGTGTCCTGTCATTATTATAATACAGTGGAAGCAGCCTGTGGTGTCCTGGTACTATTATTATACAGGTGGAGCAGACTGTGTTCTGTTATTAGTATACAGGGGGAGCAGACCGTGGTGTCCTGGCACTATTATTATACAGGGGGAGCAGACTGTGGTGTCCTGGCACTATTATTATACAGGGGGAAAAGACTGTGGTGTCCTGTCATTATTATTATACAGGGGGAAAAGACTGTGGTGTCCTGTAATTATTATTATACAGGGGGAAAAGACTGTGGTGTCCTGTCATTATTATAATACAGGGGGAAAAGACTGTGGTGTCCTGTCATTATTATTATACAGGGGGAAAAGACTGTGGTGTCCTGTCATTATTATTATACAGGGGGAAAAGACTGTGGTGTCCTGTCATTATTATTATACAGGGGGAAAAGACTGTGGTGTCCTGTCATTATTATTATACAGGGGGAAAAGACTGTGGTGTCCTGTCATTATTATTATACAGGGGGAAAAGACTGTGGTGTCCTGTCATTATTATAATACAGTGGAAGCAGCCTGTGGTGTCCTGGTACTATTATTATACAGGTGGAGCAGACTGTGTTCTGTTATTAGTATACAGGGGGAGCAGACCGTGGTGTCCTGGCACTATTATTATACAGGGGGAGCAGACTGTGGTGTCCTGGCACTATTATTATACAGGGGGAAAAGACTGTGGTGTCCTGTCATTATTATTATACAGGGGGAAAAGACTGTGGTGTCCTGTCATTATTATTATACAGGGGGAAAAGACTGTGGTGTCCTGTCATTATTATAATACAGGGGGAAAAGACTGTGGTGTCCTGTCATTATTATTATACAGGGGGAAAAGACTGTGGTGTCCTGTCATTATTATTATACAGGGGGAAAAGACTGTGGTGTCCTGTCATTATTATTATACAGGGGGAAAAGACTGTGGTGTCCTGTCATTATTATTATACAGGGGGAAAAGACTGTGGTGTCCTGTCATTATTATTATACAGGGGGAAAAGACTGTGGTGTCCTGTCATTATTATTATACAGGGGGAAAAGACTGTGGTGTCCTGTCATTATTATTATACAGGGGGAGCAGACCGTGGTGTCCTGGCACTATTATTATACAGGGGGAGCAGACTGTGGTGTCCTGGCACTATTATTATACAGGGGGAGCAGACTGTGGTGTCCTGTTATTATTGTAATATAGGGGGATCAGTCTGTGGTGTCCTGTTATTATTATACAGGAGGAGCAGCCTGTGGCGTCTTGTTAGTATATAGCAGCAGATGCAGAGTAATAATAACTAGTGTTCACACTAGGTCCGGCGGCAGGCAGGGCGCCGGACCTAGAGTCGGCACTTTTGCGCGTGCCGAAGGCGCTCGCGCCCGAAAAGGGGGTGTGGCCAAATAAAAGGGGCATGTCTTTATGACGCGATCCCTTTTCATAACTCCTGGGGGTGTGCCCGGCTCTAACGGACATGCCGGGCAGCACCCAAGCACTGCGGTCACTGTGAATGGATGCTGCATCCATTCACCGGCTGTGACCGCTGCGCCGCAGTTTTGACCACCCGTGGGACACAGCGACCCACGGATGGAGGCAGAACCCGCAGGCTGTGTCAGCGGGCCGCCGCGCTGGAGGGCAGGACGCGTTCTGTCCTTCAGAAATAGGGCACGTTCTTCACTTCTGAAATCGAGCAGGGCGCGGCGCCCCGCTAAAACAGACTAGCGGGAACACTGATAACACTAATGAGCTGTCAGAGAAAGGAATAACACATAATAGGTATAACATGTATGTATGAGAAGTAGTCTGTATCCTGACAGTAAGAATCCTGATGCGCCCTATAACGTCTGCAGGATCTGGACGAGTCAAAATGCTGACAACTTCAAATGGTGAGTTTTAGGGTTAGGCTGCAGGAGGGGAGAGATAGGATGCCAGAGGAGATGGTTAGGGTACGGCTGCTGCAATTAGGTTAAGGCTGCGGGGGGGGGGTTAGGGTTAGGCTACCGGAGGGGCGGGAACGGGTGCCAAAGGCGATGGTTAAGGTAAGGCCGCTGCAATTAGGGTAAGGCTGTGGAGGGTGGTGGGGATCGGGGGTTAGGCTGCAGGCGGGGAGGGAACCGGTGCCAAAGGCGATGGTTAAAGTAAGGCTGCAGGTGGAGGGGGGGTGGTTAGGGTTAGGCTGCGGGTGGAGGGGGGGTGGTTAGGGTTAGGCTGCGGGTGGAGGGGGGGTGGTTAGGGTTAGGCTGCGGGTGGAGGGGGGGTGGTTAGGCTGCAGGGAGGGAACGGGTGCCAAAGGCGATGGTTAAGGTAAGGCCGTGGGTGGGGGGGGGTGTTAGGATTAGGCTGCGGAGTATGGGTTAGGCTGTAAGGGGAGCGGGGTGGGTTATGGTTAGGCTGCGGGTGGAGGGGGTGTGGTTAGGGTAAGGCTGCTGAAATTAGGTAAGGCCGCGGAGGGGTGTGTGGTTAGAGTTAGGCTGCGGGAGGGGAGGGAACTGGTGCCAAAGGAGATGGTTAAGCTAAGGCTGCGGGTGGGGGGGAAGGTTAGGGTGCGGGAGTATGGGTTAGGTTTAGCCTTAGAATACTTACTGAAAATAGCCAGCATTTTCACTGTCAGGATTCCGATGTCGCCATTCTGACTGTCTGGATTGTAAGATGGTGGAGCTGGCGGTAACATGGGCACACATTAAGGTGCATAGTGTGATCAGATTTCTGTGTATAAAGGGCAAATCAGCAGCTGTAATTCATCACCAGCTTATTGGGGTGTACGGTGATAATGTCATGGTAACAGGTTTGGGTTTAGTGCCTTTGATAACGGCAGGACATACGTTCAAGATGAGAAGCCAAGCACGTCCACTCAGCCAACCGCACACGTGTGTTGTTACGGCGCTACCATTGGGAGATACTGGACCATCCTCCCTACTGCCCTGACCTGGTACTAAGTCATTCCCATCTCTTTGGACCATGGAAGAAGTACCTGGGTGGAAGGCGATTCACAGCCGACTGTGAAATTCAGCATCCGTCATGTCCTGTCTTCAGGTCTTGAACAAATGCTTAGACAAGTACATGGTCTATGTGGATAAACAATCTGTACTAAGGCCATACTAATTATTATACGTATATGTACTAGGTGACTACATTTACACAATGAGAGGTCTTGTTACTTTATTTATTGCACCACCCTCGTATATACCAGATGATACAT
Source organism: Taudactylus pleione (assembly GCA_031769625.1). Lineage (NCBI taxonomy): Eukaryota > Metazoa > Chordata > Amphibia > Anura > Myobatrachidae > Taudactylus > Taudactylus pleione. Next base: position 1,075,939 of record JAUIMM010000908.1, read on the forward strand.
AACAGGAGCTGGGGAAGGATGTGTGAGAAGGACACAGACAGGCCATGTAACAAAGGGCTGCACTCCCTGAGCTGAGACTGTCTGTCAGGGCGTCTTGTTATCCTGAGCAATAGAGACTCTCTCAGAGACAGCCAGTTGCTGTGACAGTCCCCAGATCCTCAGAGTGTCATTGATTATCCCCCAGGACATGTCTCACCCCACCCTACGCTGCACACACACGGCCGGCAGGCTGGTCACCAGGGATTTCAAAATAGGCACTATAGCGCATTTCTAAACATGAGTGGGTCCCGCAGGATGCGCTGTTAGTCACTGATCTGTGCTCACCGCAGCAGCCAATGGCAATAACAGCCCTCAAAGTCACCACAACCGGCACAGTTTGCTGGTCCAATCACCGTCCGAACCCTGCAGACAACCTCCCTCTGCCTCCTACCCTTCCCCCGGCGGCTGCTATGATGTTATCGGGGGCTGCCGCTTGTGACTGCAGGGACTGCTGTCTCTCTCCCCTCCCTGGTAAGCTAACTGAGAGGATTGCCTGTATGACTCGCGGGCCACGGCTTCATTTTAATCAGCCCTGCAGTGTCTGGTCACGCAGGGCCGGTTCGAGGACTGTTCAAGTGTGCCTGCACCTGGGCACTTGATTTGTGATGACTCCCCATCTGCAGGTAACAACATGGGGTTCAGGGCAAGTGACACTGTCATTGTGCCCCTGGCCAGCCTACTCTGCCTCCAGTCTGCCCACCCCGGCAGCCGCTAGGATATTATTGCAGGCTGCCGCTTGGTACTGCTGCTCCTCTCCAGTAAGCTGACTCCCTGAGGGCACTGCCTATTTGATCTGCGGCTGCATTATATTCGGCCCGGAATTTTCTGGTCACACAGGGCAGCCGCCACTGAGACCTTGGCTTGTGCTGAACCCCAGCCGTCAACAACAGCACGGGGGCCCAGGGCAGGTGACATTGTCTACTACCCAGCCCTCTCTGCCTCCATCTGCCCTGCAGCTTCAAGTTCCTCTGTCTGGGCCTGGGTACCGGCATTGCGCCCCTCCTTCCGTTATGCGAAGACTCCCAGGCTACAGACTTATCAGCATGACGGCCTCTCCCCACAGTCCATGGGAAAAAACTCAAAAATAAGCCGTTAACCCCCTTCTTGCCTTCCACTACTGCCCCAGCTGCTATCCTTACCCCTTGCCCTAACCCCAGTACTGCCTGACCTTAACCCCCCTTACCTCCAGTACTGCCCCTGCTGTTATCTATCCTTACCTCCTCCCTACTCCCTGCACTGCCTGCCGCTAACCCCCTCCTTGCCCACAGTACTGCCCTAGCTGCTATCTACCCTTACTGCTCGCCCTAACCCCAGTACTGCCTGCCTATAACCCCCATTACCCCCAGTATTGCCCCAGCTGTTATCTATCCTTACTTCTCCCTACCCTTAGTACTGCCTGCTGCTAACCCCCTCCTTGCCCCCAGTACTTCTCTAGCTGCTATCTACTTTTACCTTCCTCTCTAACCCCAGTATTGGCTGCCCTTAACACTCCCGTGCCCCCCAGTACTGCCCCAGCAGCGATCTATCCTTCCCTCCTCCCTACTAGTAGTAGTAGTTAGCTACCCAGTAGTGCCTGCTGCTAACCCCCTCCTTGCCCCCAATACTGCCCTAGCTGCTATCCTTACCTCCTCCCTACCCCCAGTACTGCCTGCCGCTAACCCCCACCTTGCCCCCAGTACAACTTAGCTGCTATCTACTCTTACCTTCCTCTCTATGCCCAGTACCGCCTGCCCTTAACACCCCCTTGCCCCCCAGTACTGCCCCAGCAGCTATCCTTACCCCTCCCCCTAACTCCAGTAGTGCCAGCCTTTAACCCCCCTGTTACCCCCAGTACTGCCCCAGCTGTTATATATCCTTACCTCCTCTCTACCCCCAGTGCTGCCTGCCACTAACCCCCTCCTTGCCCCCACTACTGCCCTAGCTGCTATCTATCCTTACCGCTCGCCCTAACTCCAGTACTGCCTGCTTTTAATCCGTTACCCCCAGTACTGCGCCTGCTGTTATCTCTCCTTATTTCCTCCGTACCCCCAGTACTGCCTGCTGCTAACCCCCTCCTTGCCCCCAGTACTGCCCTAGCTGCTATCTATCCTTACCCCTCCCCCTAACTCCAGTACTGCCTGCCCTTAACCCCCCTCCTTGCCCCCCAGTGCTGTCCCATCTGTTGTCTTCCCTCATCACCATAATATGAGACCCAAAAACCATGGAGTAGGACCCCAATTTCTTGAAGTGAGGGGACCATGGGACCCACAAATTTTTGCGCTCAGCGCGATCACTGGTCACACATGACACCTACATCTGAGGTGCGGTAATTTGTGATTTTGTCATTTGTGCAGGGTGACTGATGGACTTCTGTATTGCTTAACCCTTTGTTTTTGTCCCCTGGGCGGCCTGCTGTCCTATCCCTGTGTTATTAACCTCTTCTGTTCCCTTCCACCTGCCCCGTTATACTGCCACCTCTGTACTGCTGTTACACCCCCTGCTGTGCACTGACATGACTGGGGAGGTGAGAGGATCTGTATTCAGTGATATTTTGAGTCTCCCCCAATTCACAGGATTACACAGTAGTGAAGAAGACATCCGGTGAGTGTGAGACAACCTGCAGCCGTCCTTGTGTGTCAGGAGGACTGAGCAGGACCCAGAGCCCCATCACGGTGCCTCCACCTCACTCACTGATACATGAGAGAGACAATGACCAGAAGATCCTGGAACTCACCAACAAGATCATTCAGCTGCTGACTGGAGAGGTGACTGCTGGGAATGGGACATTATACAGTAACACCAGGGGGTGTGTCTGGGTGATGACTGGAGAGGTGACTGCTGGGAATGGGACATTATACAGTAACCCCAGGGGACGTGTCTGGGTGATGACTGGAGAGGTGACTGCTGGGAATGGGACATTATACAGTAACATCGGGGATGTGTCTGGGTGATGACTGTATCATTGTGTGTGTCAGGGTCCTATAAGGTGTCAGGATGTCACTGTGTATGTCTCTAGGCAGGAGGGGGAGTGTATAGAGGAGCACAGGGGTCTGTACAAGGATGTGATGGTGGAGAATCACCGGCCCCTCACATTACTGGGTAAGAGAAAACTGTCATTTTTTATACAAGTGAGAGCAGGTATGGGGGCCCTCCTATAATACACACATCACCTGATAATCACATACAGTCAGGTGCATAAATATTGGGCCATTAATAGAATTTTCATATTTTGGCCTCTATTCACCACCACAATGGCTTTGAAATGAAACAAACAAGATGTGCTTTAACTGCAGACTTTCAGATTTAATTTGAGGGTAATTACATTCAAATCAGGTGAACGGTATAGGAATTACAACGGTTTCTATATGTGCCTCCCACTTTTTAAAGGGCCAAAAGTAATGGGCAAACTAAACAATCCTAAATCTAACTTTCACTTTTTAATACTTTGTTGCAAATCCTTTGCAGGCAATTACAGCCTGAAGTCTGGAACGCATAGACATCACCAGACGCTGGGTTTCATCTCTGGTGATGCTCTGCCAGGCCTCTACTGCAAATGTCTTCAGTTCCTGCTTGTTCTTGGGGCATTTTCCCTTCAGTTTTGTCTTCATCAAGTGAAATGCATGCTCAATCGGATTCAGGTCAGGGGATTGACTTGGCCATTGCATAACATTCCACTTTTTAGCCTTAAAAAACTCTTTGGTTGCTTTTGCAGTATGCTTTGGGTCATTGTCCATCTGCACTGTGAAGCGCCGTCCAATGAGTTCTGAAGCATTTGACTGAATATGAGCATATAATATTGCCCGAAACACTTCAGAATTCATTCTGCTGCTTTTGTCAGCAGTCACATCATCAATAAATACAAGGGAACCAGTTCCATTGGCAGCCATACATGCCCACGCCATGACACTACCACCACCATGCTTCACTGATGAGGTGGTATGTTTTGGATCATGAGCAGTTCCTTTCCTTCTCCATACTCTTCTCTTCCCATCACTCTGGTACAAGTTGATCTTTTGACTCATCTGTCCATAGGATGTTGTTCCAGAACTGTAATCGCTTTTTTAGATGTTGTTTGGCAAACTCTAATCTGGTCTTCCTGTTTTTGAAGCTCACAAATGGTTTACATCTTGTGGTGAACCCTCTATATTCACTCTTGTGAAGTCTCTTGATTGTTGACTTTGACACATATGCACCTACCTCCTGGAGAGTGTTCTTGATTTGGCCAACTGTTGTGAAGGGGTTTTTCTTCACCAGGGAAATAATTCTTCTGTCATCCACCACAGTTGTTTTCCGTGGTCTTCCGGGTCTTTTGGTGTTGCTGAGCTCTCCGGTGCGTTCTTTCTTTGTAAGAATGTTCCAAACAGTTGATTTGGCCACATCTAATGTTTTTGCTATCTCTCTGATGGGTTTGTTATAATTTTTCAGCCTAATGATGGCTTGCTTCACTGATAGTGACAGCTCTTTGGATCTCATATTGAGAGTCGACAGCAACTGATTCCAAATGCAAATGTCACACCTAGAGTCAACTCCAGACCTTTTACCGGCTTAGTTGATAATGGGAATAGCCCACACCTGTCCATGAAATAGCTTTTGAGTTGATAGTCCCATTACGTTTGGCCCCTTAAAAAGTGGGAGGCACATATAGAAACTGTCGTAATCCCTACACCGTTCACCCGATTTGGATGTAATTACCCTCAAATTAAATCTGAAAGTCCGCAGTTAAAGCACATCTTGTCTGTTTCATTTCAAAGCCATTGTGGTGGTGAATAGAGGCCAAAATATGAAGATTCTGTCAATGTCCCAATATTTATGGACCTGACTGTATATCCCTGTTATACATTATATATACATAGGGCAATGGTAATAAGGCATGGGGTAATAATGAGGTGTGAGGGGAGGGCTAGGAGGCTGTGTGACCCCCCCACAGGATATATATCCCTGTTATACATTATATATACATAGGGCAATGGTAATAATGAGGTGTGAGGGGAGGGCTAGGAGTCTGTGTGACCCCCCCCCACAGTATATATATCCCTGTTATACATTATATATACATAGGGCAATGGTAATAAGGCATGGGGTAATAATGAGGTGTGAGGGGAGGGCTAGGAGGCTGTGTGACCCCCCACAGTATATATATCCCTGTTATACATTATATATACATAGGGCAATGGTAATAAGGCATGGGGTAATAATGAGGTGTGAGGGGAGGGCTAGGAGGCAGTGTGACCCCCCCACAGTATATATATATCCCTGTTATACATTATATATACATAGGGCAATGGTAATATGACATGGGGTAATAATGAGGTGTGAGGGGAGGGCTAGGAGGCTGTGTGACCCCCCCACAGTATATATATCCCTGTTATACATTGTATATACATAGGGCAATGGTAATAAGGCATGGGGTAATAATGAGGTGTGAGGGGAGGGCTAGGAGACTGTGTGACCCCCCCACAGTATATATATCCCTGTTATACATTATATATACATAGGGCAATGGTAATAAGGCATGGGGTAATAATGAGGTGTGAGGGGAGGGCTAGGAGGCAGTGTGACCCCCCCACACAGTATATATATCCCTGTTATACATTATATATACATAGGGCAATGGTAATAAGGCATGGGGTAATAATGAGGTGTGAGGGGAGGGCTAGGAGGCTGTGTGACCCCCCCCCCACAGTATATCTCTGTTATACATTATATATACATAGGGCAATGTTAATAAGGCATGGGGTAATAATGAGGTGTGAGGGGAGGGCTAGGAGGCTGTGTGACACCCCCACAGTATATATATCTCTGTTATACATTATATATACATAGGGCAATGGTAATATGGCATGGGGTAATAATGAGGTGTGAGGGGAGGGCTAGGAGGCTGTGTGACCCCCCCCCCCACAGTATATATATCCCTGTTATACATTATATATACATAGGGCAATGGTAATAAGGCATGGGGTAATACTGAGGTGTGAGGGGAGGGCTAGCAGTCTGTGTGACCCCACCCACAGTATATATATCCCTGTTATACATTATTTATACATAGGGCAATGGTAATAAGGCATGGGTAATAATGAGGTGTGAGGGGAGGGCTAGGAGTCTGTGTGACCCCACCCACAGTATATATATCCCTGTTATACATTATATATACATAGGGCAATGGTAATATGGCATGGGGTAATAATGAGGTGTGAGGGGAGGGCTAGGAGACTGTGTGACCCCCCCACAGTATATATATCCCTGTTATACATTATATATACATAGGGCAATGGTAATATGGCATGGGGTAATAATGAGGTGTGAGGGGAGGGCTAGGAGGCTGTGTGACCCCCCCACAGTATATATATATCCCAGTTATACATTATATATACATAGGGCAATGGTAATAAGGCATGGGGTAATAATGAGGTGTGAGGGGAGGGCTAGGAGGCTGTGTGAACCCCCACAGTATATATATATCCCTGTTATACATTATATATACATAGGGCAATGGTAATAAGGCATGGGGTAATAATGAGGTGTGAGGGGAGGGCTAGGAGGCAGTGTGACCCCCCCACAGTATATATATCCCTGTTATACATTATATATACATAGGGCAATGGTAATAAGGCATATAGGGCACAATGGGGTGTGAGGGGAGGCTAGGAGGCTGTGTGACCCTCCTTATCGCTGTAAGGCTGCGTCTCCCCGGCCAATCACTGTGCGGCTGCGTCTCCCCGGCCAATCGCTGTGCGGCGGAGTCTCCCCAGCCAAGTACCCTCCTTCCCTCCCTGCGCGCTCTCCTGAGTCCTGACTGAGGGCCTGATTCAGAAGGAACGCACAGATGCAGAGACGCACGCACCCGGCCGCTGCGAGAATATGCTAATGTATGCATACGCACGGCACCTCCATAATGCCGCCCATTTATTCACAGCCTGATCAGTACAGAAGATAGCGGAAACATCGGTCACATCGAGAACCCATACGCACAGTAGTGGGTGACACGACCTGCCGTAGGAATTTGGCCGCTTCCTGTGTACAGCTTGCGGCCTGGCTACATATGCCGTCGCACAGCCTTAATTATACACACCCCTGTAACAGGATCCCGACGTACAGGCACGCCTGCGTTCCCCCGGTCACCCCTCACAAACGGCACTTCCTGTCAGTCAGCATCGGAGGGGTCTCCGTCCTCGCTGCGTATGCCGTGCGATCCTTTACTCGCTGCACAGACCGGTTCATGCAGGCGCAGTATGCAAACATCGGCCGGTTCTGTGCGTTCCTTGCTGAATCGGGCCCTGAGCCTGTAACTCTGTATACACTGCATCCATCGGGCATCTCTCCTGGCTGCAGCAGTATTGTCGGTGGTGCCGGCCCCTCTAGCAGCCTGTGCTCCATAAGCCAGACAGGGTTCACAAAATACGCGCTACAGACTGTTGGGGACCCAATTTTTAAAACCAAGTGGGTCCCGCAGGATGCGCTGTTTGCAGCCAATCGTCGCCGGCGGCGGCGTCCTCACAACAAATAGCCGCCGGCAGCGTTTCCTGATCTACATCTAGTCCCCGCAACTCACCCAATCTCCAGGCAGCTCCGACCAGACACCAGGACAGCCAGGCTCCGCCCACTCCTCGGGAGAAACAGCAGCAGCACCTCCAGCCAATCACTGGCTTTGTCTCTTTAGCCAATTGCAGCCTGCATTGTCTTCCTCCCCCTCTCTGAGCCCGCCAGCGCAGCGCGTCGATCTGCTGGTCTCTCCTCCAGCTCAGGTCGGTCTCCTGCGGTGCCTCTGCATCCTCCACAGGACGCGTGATTCCGGCCGCAGAGACTGTCCCGACTCTCCCAGTACTGTGCAGCCACCCTCCTTCTCTGCAAAGGTAAGTGCTGCTCTCTGTCACTGCCCCATGATGCGTGGTCTGTCTGCCTACACTCCCCTGCATTGCATCTATACCAGGAGATATATGGTTAGGCTTAAGGCTATGACCCTGTATGTGTAGATGTGTCTCCCCTGCAGTAGTGTGTGTCCCCTGTGCCTGCAGTGCCTTAGAGCCTACCCCCAGTACTGCCTGTACTATCTATCCATCTGCTATCTACCCTTACCCCTTCCCTACTCCTAACCTAACCCCATCCTCGCCCCTCAGTCCAGCCTAGCTGCTATCTACCCTTACCCCTTCCCTACTCCTAACCTAACCCCATCCTTGCCCCTCAGTCCTGCCTAGCTGCTATCTACCCTTGCCCCCTCCGCACCCCCATTACTGCCTGCCCCTAACATAATCCTTGCACCCCAGTACTGTCCTAGCTGCTATCTACCTCCTCACTACCCCCAAAGCACTGTCTCCAGTACTGTCTGCCCCTAACCCCCTCCTTGCTCAAATGCTGCCCCAGCTGATTTCTACCCTTACCCCCTACCCCTAGCACTGTCTGCCCCTAGCTCCATCCTTGCCCCAGAGCACTTTCCCAACTGCTGTCTGCACTTACCTCCTCCCTGCCCCCAGCACTGGCTGCCCTTACCCCCCACTTCTCTTTGCCTCTGTCTCCAGCTCTAGCCCAACTACTGCTTACCCTTAACCCCCTCTACCCCAACTGCTATCCTCCCCCAGCATTGTATCAATATAATGTGATGGGACACAGAAAAAGAGGAATAGGACCCCAATATTTTAAAGTGAGGGGTCCCTGGGACCCACAATTTTTTTCGCTCACCGCGTTCACTGCCAGATGAGCTCTCTGCACGCAGGAGGCCGGGAGGTGGACACTGCATGGGACAGGAGGGAGCTGCAACAGTGACCCAGCCAGGGGGGCTCCCAGCAACAGCAAGGGGGTAACCACTACCCCATGTGCTGTCTATCCTTACCCCCTCCCTAACCTCAGTACTGCCCCAGCTGCTATTCTAACCCCCTCCCTACCCTCAGTACTGCCCCAGCTGCTATTCTAACCCCCTCCCTACCCTCAGTTCTGCCCCAGCTGCTATCCTGACCCAGCGCTGCCCCTAACCCTCTCCTTGTCCCACCAGTATTGCCCTTGCTGCTATCTACCATTGCTCCCTCCTTGCCACCCAGCACTGCCTGCCCCTA
>JAUIMM010000908.1:1090000-1191728 GCA_031769625.1 Taudactylus pleione
TACTATAATCACCTCCTATATATACAGTACCTACACCACTACTATAATTACCTCCTATATATACCTACACTACTACTATAATTACCTCCTATATATACCTGAACTACTATAATTACCTCCTATATATACCTACACTTTTACTATAATTACCTCCTATATATACCTATACTACTACAATTATGTATTTTATATATATATATATATATATATATATATACCTATACTACTATAATTACCTCATATATACCTGTACTTCTACTATAATTACCTCCTATATATACCTACACTACTACTATAATTACCTCCTATATATACCTACACTACTATAATTACCTCCTATATATACCTACACTACTATAATTACCTCCTATATATACCTACACTACTACTGCAATAACTTATATATAACTACACTACTGCTATAATTACCTCCTATATATACCTACTATACTACTGTAATTACCTCATATATACCTACACTACTACTGTAATTACCTCCTATATATACCTACACTACTACTACAATTACCTCCTATATATACCTACTATACTACTGTAATTACCTCCTATATATACCTACACTACTACTATAATTACCTCCTATATATACCTACACTACTACTATAATTACTTCCTATATATACCTACACCACTACTATATGTACCTCCTATATATACCTACACTACTACTATAATTACCTCCTATATATACTTACACTACTACTATAATTACCTCATATATGTATATATATACCTACACTGCTACTATAATTACCTCCTATATATACTACTATAATTACCTCCTATATATACCTACACTACTACTATAATTACCTCCTATATATACCTATACTATTATAATTGCCTCCTATGTATACCTTTACCAGGGCTTGACACATTTTTGTAAAATCTAGGTGCCAGCTTAAAAGTTTGAACCAGACTATCGTCCGCGACCAAAATATATGAAAACTTGTATACACCACCTTAATCTTCCTGCATGCCATCAAACCACCAAACTTGAAGAGGGGGATCCTTTATTTGGGGGGTCCCCAGCTCCCCAGGGATCCCCGGCTTGGGCTGACTAGCGGTCAGGGGTGATGCTTCGGCTGGGGGGCCCGGTGAAAGGGCTCCCCTGGCTGTGCATCACCCCCTGCTAGAAAGGGTCCGGTGCTGGTTCTGGTAAATACAGGGGGACCCTACTCATTTCCCCCCCCTATATTTTCAGAACCAGGACCGTCTCAGAGCCCAGTGCTTGCTTGCGTTGAATATGTCATTTCCCTACGTCATTTGTCCCCCGTGTTTTGGCAACCAGGACTGGTTCTGAAAAGCCTGGTGCTGGTTGTGCTTAATACGGGGGACCCCTACGTCATTTGTCCCCTGTATTTAGCACAACCAGTACTGGGTCTCCAAAGCCCGGTACTGGTGGTCCTTTGAGGGGCGGGCCACACCATTTTCTTTTTTTTTTTTTTACACATTTTCTTTTTTAAAACACAGAAGCACAGACAGGTCTCACTGATCCCATCCGCGCTTCTGTGTTTATTTATAGACAGATGGAGGTATCATGAATCTTTCAGATCCGAGCCTGCATCTGTCTACTGCTACCTCCGGGTTCTGCCGCCTGCCCCACCGCTAACGCCCCCGGGTCCCGGCCGCAGCTAACGCCTGCTACCCCCCCCCCCGTGTTCTGGCTGTAGCATACGGCTACTTCCTTCCCCCGAGCCAACCGCTGCCACCGCCCGCACTGACCTGCCATCTTGGTGAACCCAAGTGAAGCCACAGTGGGTACACCTGATGGACGCTCCTACTGAGGCTGCGCATCAAGTTGAAACTTCCTATCTATATAATGGCAGATTCGTGAGGTAATAGTTTAAAAACTGTAACTTTCTCAATTATCTAAACCCCAAAAAGCACATACCCTGGAACAATAGCTACCAAATAAACCAAACCCCAAGTCTAAATTTGCCCACAAATCCCCCATAGAGAACAGCAGAAAAGTGGTCCCAACTGAGAGTATCAGAAAAAAATGACAATTGGAACTTTAGATTACTCCCAAATCCTCTTTTTTTAAAATGTTTTCTGCCCTAAAATTTGGCATGCACCGAGCGACAGTTCTACCAGCCCATGCCAATGCACTGGTAGAACCAATGAGCACACAATTCTGTGAATTAGCAGCTCCACCACTTTGTGAGTGACGGCAGTCTCACTCTGTGAGAGTGCTGAATCTGCAGTTAACCACAGGGTGTGATGGCATACCATATCTGTATTGTGAAAGGAACATGTCCATTAAGGTGTCAGCCTTAATGATCGTAATTTCATTTTTATTTTTTTTGGTTTGAGTGGCACAAATTCAGTAGGTTTTGTGAAATTTCAGATCATGTTTAAGAAGCCTTAATGGGACATGTGAAACCGTAAGGTTTTTTGTCTATGAAATACAATTATGTGTGTCACAGTTGGAGCAAATGAGATGTAGTGACCGTACAGTGTGTGTCATTCTCCCCCATTACCTAATCTAAACTGCAAACACCTCTGTGGTAAAAGATCAAGCTCCTGATGTGCACCGAATAAATAAAGTGTTGAGGTTCATGTAGGAGGCCGGTGGGGAAGTCACAGTGTTTGGTTACACTACAGGTTCCTCATTAATTATTTCACATGGTTCTAGATTGTTACACCTGCCTTACATTATTATGGGACCCTGTAACACTGGTATTGGGTCCATATTATTGATTGGTCCCTAGGATCTACATAACTTGTCAGTGCGTTCACGGACTCCTCACTGTACATTGGCTATGTTCAGATGCCGACTTCTTTCCTTGTTCTGTCTCTCTAGGGCAGAGATATCTGCTTGTTTCCATATATCTAGGCATGGGGTGCATTGTGCTCACTGGCATTTCATTGATTTGTAAGATTTGCTCTTCAACTGTCATATTATTCATCAGTCCTTTGGTGCGTGTCAGACACTTGAGGGAGATTGAGCAGGACCCAGAGCCCGATCACGGTGCCTCTATCTCACTCACTGATACATGAGAAAGACAATGACCTGGAACTCACCAACAAGATCATTCAGCTGCTGACTGGAGAGGTGACTGCTGGGAATGGGACATTATACAGTAACACCAGGGAATGTGTCTGGGTTATTACTGGAGAGGTGACTGCTGGGAATGAAACATTATACAGTAACACCAGGGGATGTGTCTGGGTGGTGACAGGAGAGGTGACTGCTGGGAATGGGACACTATACAGTAACACCAGGGGATGTGTCTGGGTGATGACAGGAGAGGTGACTGCTGGGAATGGGACATTATACAGTAACACCAGGGGATGTGTCTGGGTGATGACAGGAGAGGTGACTGCTGGGAATGGGATACCTGTATCATTGTGTGTGTCAGGTAACTATAAGGTGTCAGGATGTCACTGTCTATGTCTCCATGCAGGTGGGGGAGTATATAGAGGAACACAAGGGTCTGTACAAGGACATGATTATGGAGAATCACTGGCCCCTCACATCTCTGGGTAAGAGGAGACTAGTATGGGGCCCCTGTATATACACACATCACCTGATAATCACATATATACAATGTACTCAGTCACTGTGTGTCTCCTACAGATGGACCCAGTAACAGAACTACCCCAGAGAGATGTCCCCATTCTCTTTATTCACAGGAGTGTACAGAGGAGAATCACAGGATTTCACTGGAGCATCAGGTACAGTAGGTGGTATTTAAGGTCTCACCATATACCAAAGTGACTGTCACGATATGATGTGTACAGCAGCTGTGTGTGTCTTAAGATGGGTAGACACTAGGTCGATCGGCCGACCTATCTAACGATTGGTTAGTGTTTACACACTTACCAGTAGTCTGCTTGATGTGCCAGACTTGGCAGCTCAACTGGGCAGGCATTTAAATTGCCCATCCAGTTGAGCTATCAATCACTGGTTGTTCCCTGCAGCATGTGTAGGGGTAATCAAATGGTCGATATATCTCTATTTGTGTTAAACCTGCTTTATACAATGATATTCTATTGTTTAATATCAATAAAATCACACCCTACTAAAGTTTTAACAATTTTTTTTTTATTTAGGGTGAAGCCCTGACTGATAATAAGACAGAAGATACAAAGGGAGAAGAAGAAGAGACGTATGTGACTGATAATAGCACAGAAGATATAGAGGGAGAAGAAGAGACGTATGTAACTGATATGAAGGCAGGAGATATAGAGGGAGAAGAGACGTATGTGACTGATAATAAGGCAGAAGATACAGAGGGAGAAGAAGAGACGTATGTGACTGATATGAAGGCAGAAGATACAGAGGGAGAAGAAGAGACGTATGTGACTGATATGAAGTCAGAAGATATAGAGGGAGAAGAAGAGACCTATGTGACTGATATGAAGGCAGAGGGAGAAGAAGGGATAGAGGGAGAAGAACCAACTTATGTGATCGGTGATCAGCAGTGTAAAGAGGAGGAAATCCCTTCTGATATCAGCACAGGTGAGTAATAATCACTTATTACATAATAGTCACATATTCTCCTTGCACAGTCATTACAATAATCTCTTAATCTACACCCTCCTCTGCCAGTACAAACTAATGAGGACAATGTATATTTCAGTGATATACTATTAAACAATATAGCACAGAATAATTACCCCCAGTACTCTAAGGCTGGGTACACACTCGAGCTACGGGCATTCTTTCAGACATCACCTGTGAACAGTGATTGTGCGCCCACACTGGATCACTTTAATGAACAACGGAACGATTACCGTTACATCATTCATTAACCATACACTGGATGCTAGCGTTATCGCTAGGTTTGATGTGCAGCACGACCATGGGAGTGCACAATCGCCAGTACACACTGAGTGATGTAGGCAATATGTCATTATGAAATGGCATATCGGCCCGACATTGCTCCAGCTGTACCCAGCTTTAAACACACCAGTAGAAAGTCCCATCCATTCCACATTGAGTTAAAAGGCACCATCATAATCTCACTAAAGGTTAAAGCTCCCATATCCAGTAATACAAAATATTCCAAAATAAGGAATTTGTTTTAGCATGACTGAGATAGTGGCACCTTTCCCCTCTGATGGTTCAATGTGAACAAACTTTGTGTAATGCACAAAATTATTAAACATAATGTATAAAATTACCTTGAGGCTGTGTGTATATGAAACATAAATGCGTTCTGTGTTTAGACTTGGAGCCCAGCCTCGAGTTCACTAATTATGGTATGTAAATATGCCAAAATATGGAAAAACTTAGTATCCAAAATACCCCTGGTCCCAAGCATTTTGGATCTGGGAGACTCAACCTGTATTAAGTTAAATAGTCCCTTCATAAATAAAATTACTCACACCAATAATTAGAACTCACCCTCACCATTAAGTTAGTACACCTCCCTGTTCTTACGCACCAAGTTCATATAAGCCTTCCCGAACACTTACCTTATTTCCATGGGTGATCTGTGTTGTAGACACCTCTCTTGCTCTGAGGAGGCCCAGCACAACGGGATGGTGGTGCACAGGTAAGGTGGGACTGCTGTCCCATAGGTGACAAGGTTGGGAATTACACCTTGATTAGTCATCTAGCTAATGGATAGAAGTCCCATTCCCCCCCACCACGCCCCCTACCCTGTGATCTGAGAAGGGCAGTCTTCACTACTCCCTGGGCAAAAGGCAGAGCATAAAACTGAAAGTGATGTAATGTACCGGTCAGTCTCAGAAGAAACTATGGTCCCTTCCAGATTTGGAGCAGGTACTTCTTTGATGTCCATGGACACCACACATTCAACAATTGTCAATACTGGTGACGATTGGTCACGTGTACTCTTGTCCCACAATCTGAACCATTTGGCATTTTTTAGATAAGAATTGGTCAAGAAGATCTGCCCAGTTTCTGAACTATGAAAATCTCTTCTACTGGATGCAAAACAGAATCCAAGTAGTGCCCAAGAACTATTTATGGAACGTCACAAACCCATAATCCCAAGTGCAGAAGATCACGGTTTTCAGCTGACACCTGGAGAAACAAATGTTCTGCGCTTCCCGGGAAGAGAACTGACAAATATTTTCTAGCTGAAAGGAGATCTCACACAATCAGAGATTCTTCTGCAATTTTTCTGAGACTCAATCACTTTGCAAGGAACAAACATTTTTATATGGAGTCTGTAAGATTTATTCTCAGGGGCGATTCAATTGTTTTTCTTAGTAATAGAAATAATAGATACAAACTCTTAAGGGTTTGTGGGCTCATCTGTACAATAAAGTAATGCTAGCTGTATGGAGGCCAGAGAAAGACATGGCTAGCCGGAATCGGTATGAAATACAGATGGACGGGATGCCGGCTGTCAGTATACTGACAGCGGCAACCCTTAGGTGCAAATCCCGACAGGGGAACGGTGAGTACTGTTCCCCTGTCATATTTAACCCCTAACCCTTACCCTCCTCTACTCTACCCTAATACTAACCCTCCATACCCTGCACCCTAGCCCTCCCGGTAAGTGCCTAACCCTCCCCCCTTAGTGCCTAACCCTAAACCCTCCCTGGTGGTGCCTGAACCAAACCCCACAAAGCCCGGAGCCTAACCCTAACCTCTCCCCTCCCGCAGCCTAATGCTAACACCCCCAGGGGCGCCTAAGATCTTCCTCTCTCCCAAGACTGATATTTTTCCACGGTGTCCTTACGATCGGGATGCCGTCTCCCGGGATCCCAACTTCGGCATCCTGAGTCTTGTCGGGATTTTGGCGCCGGTGTTGTCTCGGCGTTCGGGATTCTGATACCGGGGTTCCGGTAGACGGCACTGCCACGATTACACTTGGAAGTGCAGCCGCCAACTTGATGTCAGGAACCGTACTCACTTCTGTGGTATCGCGGAGAGTGCTGCTGGCGGGCCCTCGGCTTGATGGTGGTCTCAGGTTGGGAGATCCGGCAGCGTTCACACTGGCTTTGGACACTGAATACGGTCATGGCGGCTCCTATCCAACTAGATGTGTCACTGAGGGGTCCTCCGTGTGCTGGTGGTCTCAGGGGGCTCGGGGTTGGGCATTGCCATGTTGGTCCTGGTCAGGTGTCCACTATGTCTCCAATGGGCATCCAGGTCAGCGGCTACCTGACGTCATCAGCCAATCCCTGCAACAGTCGGTATAAAGCCTTGCTCCTGTCAGCATTCAGTGCGTAAGCTTTGTTACTAATACATGCATCTGGTTCCAGCTCCCATGCTAAGGTTGCACCTGTCATTCTAACGACTCCGGCTCCTGTGTATTCATCCAAGTTTGGGTCACTCCGTCTCCAGTATTATTTTCAATGTCTGGCACCAGTGTGTTCTCCAAGTCTGGTCCTACTGCAGCACCAGTATTATCACTAAGCCTGATCTCCTTCCATCTCTGGTATTTTCTCCAACTCAAGGTCCACCCTGGTCCCTAGTACAGTCCCATCTGTCCTCTACCTGCAAATCTGGCCTCAGTCCAGCCCAGTGTCTATTATTAGTACCATTCTTGGTTCTGACTATTATGGTATAATCTACGTTATATCGCCCTGCTGCTTATATTCCATCTATGAGGAGGACTTATATACGACCCTCTTTACTGCAAACCTTCTGTACCATCATTGAGCAGGTAAATACAAACAAATATAAAACCCAGGCGCTTAGGAGTTGATAGATTCTCTTCAGTCTCAATGTGGCTGTATGAGGTAGTCACCCTCATAAATATATATATATATATATATATATATATATAACCACAGTCACAGAGGCTGGAGGTAATAATTGTTGTACTAAAGTCAAGTTTTAAAAAGATGCATAAACATTTATTTATAAATCAATCATATTAACAGTGTCAACAAGTGACCTCAAGTAAAACAATAATAATAACAACCTTAACAATATTAATAATGAACATGTAGCATGAAATGTATAATCCCTGGATATGGCCCAATATTAGATTCTCTCCTTTCTCCAGATATTGAAAGAGTAGTCTTTTAAGATAGTCACTAATTAATAGTGAGGCTAATTAGCCTATACAATTGGATATGTGCAAAGAGTTCTTTTAATAGGTATAATACCTGTAAAACTCCTGTCCCTTATTGCCTGAGTGTATAACAGAGACCACTGGAAATACACACCTTGTGCCTGGATGTTTAAACGCTCAACCCGACCAGCGCGGAGCGTCTGTCATAGGTGGTTGTCCGTTAGTATTCTGGGGTCGCAGATGATGAAGTCCCCGCTCGGTGCCACTCACAGCTCCAGCTGTATTGGTTCTGGGAGAAGGACCTAGGTGTTAGCCTGCGGCCGAATTGAAAGTCCTGTCTTGTGCTCCGTATACCTCCAGGCAGTGCAGCAATGAGGTAGGGTCCGTTTCCCCAGCTGGCTTCCGAGTGAGCCCTTGCTCGTTGGTGGGGATGATGTTTGCTACTCCCTGGGAGATGGTTGAGCCGGGTGCTGCCGGCAGAAATCCACAGGTCTTTAGAGTTGCAGACAGGAGTTGAGTTGAGCCGTATCCACGGGATTTTTAGCATAGAATAACACCTACGCGTTTCAACGTCTCAAGGACATTTTTCAAGGTGGATACAATGTAATCATGTCCAGATACTTAAATAGCATTCTAAATGAGCTACATTCAATCCAGCTGTTAATTAAAATATTTGATTTTGAGTACAACCATTTAAAATACGGATGAGAGATTCAAACAGGAGGGAGTATAGACTGCATAAATCAAGTCTATGCAGAAATTGTACTTAATGTTTAATTTGTAAATTGGAATGTGATAAAACACTATCTCAATA
Organism: Taudactylus pleione; assembly: GCA_031769625.1. Classification (NCBI taxonomy): domain Eukaryota; kingdom Metazoa; phylum Chordata; class Amphibia; order Anura; family Myobatrachidae; genus Taudactylus; species Taudactylus pleione. Next base: position 1,098,785 of record JAUIMM010000908.1, read on the forward strand.
AAAACGTTTTTTAGATGTTTATTTTCAATAGACAGCTCACATTAAAATAATCTTATATGTCACGGTCTGCTTTATGTTTCTTAGTGGACTAGCGTATACTAGTCAAAAGAAGTTAATAAATGAATAAATCAGTCTAGGAGTGTACACACATACATATATATGCATCTTTTTAAAACTTGACTTGAGTACAACAATTATTACCTCCAGCCTCTGCGACTGTGGTTTTTCTATATATATATAACAGAAGACTGCAGCGCCAATTGTGTACAAGTCCCTTTATATAGTGTTTTCTCAAATGTGTGTCTTTTATCTCACACTAAAAAGTTTTTTGAAACTGTTATCGTGCACCCCCAAAAACACATGAGTGTCAGCTCAACCAGCAGAATAATGTAACAGTGGTAATCTGTTACATATACAAACAATCAAAAAATACAAGAGCTGGCATAGAGCACCTCCTGTGCTTATGTAACTTATTATAAAATAAACCTAATACCAAAAACGTTTGTAAAAGTGATTTTGTGCAATTAAAGTGCTAATACAAGGATAGCAGTGTTTAAACTACCATCATCCTCAAATACATATAAACATTAGTATGTGATCTTTAGAATAAAAACAGTCTGTACAACTAAACTGCCAATGCAAAGATCCTTCAAGAATTAGTAAATAAATTAATGGCAATAATATTACAACAGTGCATGAAATAAATTAAGGTGCAAATTAATGAAAGTGCAAAAAATTCATTTTAAAAATGCATAAATTATTTTTAATCAGACACAACAATAATATCCTCCCACATGAAGGATAAAACACATAAAACCATGAACAAAAATATGTATATATATATATATAAAAATAGCTGTGAGTTTATCAGAATAAATAAGGATAAAAAATCGTCGCTTATCTGATAAAAATGGCAAGTTCATAAATGGGAAGAGAATAGGAGCCACCAACGCGTTACGTCCGTATCCTGGACTTCTTCAAGGGATATTCTGGCTCCTGTGGCGTATCCAATATTTATACCCCTTCTAATGAGGACAAACAAGGATTGATAGGTCTCCTTTATGACATCACTTCCGGTTTTCTTATTGATACATGCCCATTAGAACGGAATAATTGCTTATATTTATAATAGACTGTTTCCTTTATTAATGCATTATTGAATTGGAAGTCCGTTTCTTAAGTATAAGTTATTTAGTAGTATATCGCTCCTTTTGACAGCCACTTCCGCCCTTACTTTCCATACACCACAGTATTTCCGCCCTCCTCTAAGTATGTGGTGTGAATAGTTTGTTACGTCACTTCCGCCTCCGCTATCTCCGTCCTCGTTGAGCGCTGTGCAACCTCCTTCGTTCTTCCGGATAGGCTAATAGGTCCACTCGTTCCCCGATTACGTGCATGTCGCGTCCTGCGTCACTACTTCCCCGGACATCTCCAGTTTTAACTTTCACCAACTGGCGGCATCCATCTTGGTACTCCAAGTGGTGTCTCTGCTCACGGCCATCTTGTAGCTCCCGTGAATTCTGTTTTCACTGCCATCTTTGTACTCCCATATATAACGTGATTTCTATAATCCTGGAAGTAGCAATTGGGTTATTTTTTCCTATATAATACAATGGAGACACTGTTAGTATAAATATATATTGCTAACCATATATTGGGCAATATATGAAATAGATTTGTTAAAAGGTCACAGTTTCCCACATCTGCTCCAAATCTGAATCAAATTTCTAAAATCTCTACATATGAATATCACGTGTATTATTGTGTAATAAATAATATAAATAAATGTGGATAATTATAAAATCCTAAATTCACATTATGTGAACTAGTTCAATACATACTGTGAATTTAATGTGAATTTATAATTATTATTGCCATTAATTTATTTACTGATTCTTGAAGGATCTTTGCATTGGCACTTTAGTTGTACAGACTGTTTTTATTCTAAAGATCACATACTAATAAGTTTATATGTATTTGAGGATGATGGTAGTTTAAACACTGCTATCCTTGTATTAGCACTTTAATTGCACAAAATCACTTTTACAAACGTTTTTGGTATTAGGTTTATTTTATAATAAGTTACATAAGCACAGGAGGCGCTCTATGCCAGCTCTTGTATTTTTATATATATATATATATATATATATATATATATATATATATAAAATCAGAAAACCCAGCACTCACCATGTTTAAACACTCACAGTGATGTATAAATAAATAATGGGGATTTGGTTCGTGGATATATATATCTCTGAGCAGATACCTGAGCTGCTACTGAGAAATACAGATTCCCCAGTCCTGACACTGGACAGGTACTAACAGATTTATTGAGCAGTGATACAGCGCACTCGGGGGCAATAATGAAATTGTTATAAATAATAGACTTGAACTACAAGTCCCAGTAATCTTGCACATATGTAAACGGATATTTGGAAACTAAAATGGTCACAAGATATATAAGGCAGACTTATTGGTGGATAGCGGAATGGAGTGAGCCATGGGGAGTAGAGCACAGAGGCAGGATAGGAGGCACAGAATAAATGCACTGATAAGCTGTGTGGGAAAAGAAAGGCTGCGGATGCAGGGCTGTGTAGGAGTAGTGAGGTATGAGGCACACGTACTGATGGACTGCAAGGCTGCACAGGCATAGCAATATTTACACTATGACACTTCTGTACTTTATAGTGGGACAGAGTGTAACTTGCAGGATCAGAGCATCAGGTGCTGGGTATATATATGGGCACCAGTGTGTACAATTTATATGTAATAATTACACTATGACACACCTGTAATGGATAGCAGCACCGTGTACATTATCAGGACAGCGTGTAACTTGCAGGCTCAGAGCAGCAGGTGCTGGGTATATATACGAGCACCAGTGTGTACAATGTATATGTAGCCATAGCTTGTTCTAGAGGTAAGACCTCTGCATTGCTGCAGGTACAGTTCTCCTGGATATTGCTCATCTTACCTACAAGCCTGGAGGCAGCCGTATTATTCTCACATTTCTGCTGTAATTTTATATAAACACCGGTCTGATATATTACAGCACATGTTATAGCTGTATTATCACCACACGTTGCTGTCATATTACAGAGTAAATTCCAGCACAAATGATTATAATAAAGCTGTAATCCCTGCTCTATGTATAACGAAGCATAAAATGTCAGGTGATGAGTTTTATATTGTGCCTTGGAGCATCTTGAGTTTATCCATTTGATGGTGATTTAAGGTCATTTGATAAGTCTTTATTGGAAAATTAAATTTATGTGGCATCAGTCATATATTTATTTTATTCTCAGCAGATGGAGGTAACAGCAGGAATATCTTGAAGGAAAATCTATATTTATCTCCAGATTGTGAAATAGAAGATAATGACATCAAAGAAGATTCTCCAAGAGAAAACCCTGTTACCCCAATTATACATCCAGTACCTCACAGTGCAGATGTATCACCTCCTGCTTATAATGAGGAATGTTCTCCTGGTACCTCTATCGCAGCTCTTAGAGTAGATAAAGTATTTCCCTCTTCTATAGATGACAAATGTTTTACACAGAATACAAAGCCTATTACCAATCAGCCAGCTAAGGCAGGTGATAGGCCATTTCCATGTTCTGAGTGTGAGAAATGTTTTAAATATAAATCACATCTTGTTACACATCAGAGAAGTCACACAGGTGAGAAACTATTTTCATGTTCCGAATGTGGGAAATGTTTTACAAACAAATCACAGCTTATTAGACATCTGAGAAGTCACACAGGTGAGAAACCTTTTCCATGTTCTGAGTGTGGAAAATGTTATACCCGGAAATTACAACTTGGTGTACATCAGAGAAGTCACACAGGTGAGAAACCATTTGCATGCTCTGAGTGTGAGAAATGTTTTATAGGGAAATCACAGCTTGTTATACATCAGAGAAGTCACACAGGTGAGAAACCATTTTCATGTTCCGAATGTGGGAAATGTTTTACAAACAAATCACAGCTTATTAGACATCTGAGAAGTCACACATGTGAGAAGCCATTTCCATGCTTTGAGTGTGGGAAATGTTTTACAAACAAATCACAGCTTATTAGACATCTGAGAAGTCACACAGGTGAGAAACCATTTCCATGTTCTGAGTGTGGGAAATATTTTACATACAAATCAAAACTAATTATACATGAGAGAGTTCACACTGGTGAGAAACCATTTCCATGCACTGAGTGTGGGAAATGTTTTACATATAAAATTGATCTTGTTAGACATCAGAGAAGTCACACAGATGAGAAACCATTTTCGTGTTCTGAGTGTGGGAAATGTTTTATAGGGAAATCACATCTTGTTATACATCAAAGAACTCACACAGGTGAGAAACCATTTCCATGTTCTGAGTGTGGGAAATGTTTTTCACAAAAATCAAATCTTGTTAAACATCAGAGAAGTCACACAGGTGAGAAACCATTTCCATGTTCTGAGTGTGGGAAATGTTTTACACAAAAATCACAACTTGTTAAACATCAGAGAACTCACACAGGTGAGAAACCATTTCCATGTTCTGAGTGTGGAGTAAGTTTTAAACAGAAATCAGATCTTGTTTCACATGAGAGATGTCATACAGGTGAGAAACCATTTCCATGTTCTGAGTGTGGGAAATGTTTCCAACAAAAATCAGATCTTGTTAAACATCAGAGAACTCACACAGGTGAGAAACCATTTCCATGTTCTGAGTGTGGAGTAAGTTTTAAACAGAAATCAGATCTTGTTTCACATGAGAGATGTCATACAGGTGAGAAACCATTTCCATGTTCTGTGTGTGGGAAATGTTTTTCACTAAAATCAAATCTTGTTGCACATCAGAGAAGTCACACAGGTGAGAAACCATATCCATGTTCTGAGTGTGGGAAATGTTTTACACAGAAATCAAATCTTATTACACATCAGAGACATCACACAGGTGAGAAACCATTTCCATGTTCTGAGTGTGGAATAAGTTTTACACAAAAATCAGATCTTGTTGCTCATCAGAGACGTCATACAGGTGAGAAACCATTTCCATGTTCTGAGTGTGGGAAATGTTTTTCACAAAAATCAAATCTTGTTAAACATCAGAGAAGTCACATAGGTAAGAAACCATTTCCATGATCTGAGTGTGGGAAATGTTTTTTGCAAAAATCATATCTTGTTAAACATCACAGACATTACTCAGATTAGTTATTCTCATGATCTGATTGTTAGAAATGACAAAACTAATCTCATTAAACCATTAATTGTATCCTTGAGTTATTTAGTAACTGCAGTCTTTATAGCAATTTGGTATTGGATCACCTTAAAGGTATAAAAGTGTGTAGGAAGTCATGAGGAACAGTGGCTAAGGCGGTAACAATGCTGTCATCTAATAATAGATCATAAGGTCTGAGACCTGACAGACCAGTTCCTGCCACCCACCTCATCCCCTCCATGTAATACCTATTATATGCTGCAGGGAAGCCAGGTGCCCAGAGCAATGGGATGATATAAACAGTTATATCAGATTAATTTGCTAGAGAAAGAAATAAAAGCTGTCACCATCAGGACACAACAGTGAGGAGAGAGGACTGTCCTTTATGTGGGTGTCCCTGGTGCTCCAGGTGGTGTCCCCAGTATATGTATCTTTTATTTTAAATAAACTACTTTTTGTCTACTTCTCTTAACTGAGATTAGAGGATGATGCTGTTAAGATCTATTTATGTAACAAAATTGTGCAGTATGTACTAATACAATATACCTGCTACATTGTAATATGGATTTCCATGTACAAAATGCCAGACGAACATCTACTTTCCACTATTGGGATTTGAGGGAATGTCATATGCTAATTAACTAAGGGAAGTATAAAAGCTTTTATTTTTATTCAGTATACCTGTGTTTGAGTTAATGAATAGACCGATATACCTAACACAAATTATACTGTTTCCAGACAGAATTACTGCCCTCAGAGCCACTCTATAGCCAAGCGTGAACATTGAGATTGAAGCTGGGCATATACTTACAGTCCTTTAGAGGAACACCACAGCTGGACACAGAAATGGCTGGATACAGCTCTCATTAATATTAACCCAGAGGTCTGTATTTAACATACAGGAGTTATTTGATGAGATACCAACCAGATTGATTGTTATAACAAACATTAAACTGGACACATTAGAGCGATCATATGTAATAATAAGATATAATTACCTTGGGAAGTTACAATCCATCTTTATCTAGAAGTGAGATCCAGTGAGCATATTATTCAGTGCCTATATTTTTATATATATGCTTATTGTGATTTAATATATATTTTTTGTTGAGTGTAAAAAGATTTTTTCAATGTTTTTCTTGCGTCTTGATCATTATTGGTTGTGCCATGCCTAGTACTTGTGTAGTTAATAGGTGGAATTAATTAGCGCAAAACCTTGTTTCTTCTTCTGGTTCCATAGGGCTCCACAGGGAGACATTGGGGGGAAGGGAAGTGTAGATGGTGGATGAAGACCGGACACCAGTTAAGCTTTTGGACTCTCAGAATGCTAAAGTCCTTCCCTCCTATACCCTGAGGCAAATCAGTTTGCCAGGTGTCCGGCAGGAGCTGGATCACATCTATAACGGTGGGCTGCATAATGCAACCCAAGCTTTTAATTTTATTTTTTACTTTTTTTCTACAATGAGCAAGCAGCACTAGACGTCTGTGCTGCCGCTCCATCACCCCTCAGCAGCGACTCAGCAGGGCTCCCGGGGACCGTGCTAGCGGACCCTGCGGGTGGACCCCAGGCTGCAGCCAAAACTTCAGGGGACAGAAGCGGTAACCCGCATTTCAGCACTTACCTCCATCTGAGGGGACAGGCCGGAGGCGCTGAGTGTGGACAACAGTGTATCTGGAACTCAACGGCACCACCAGGGTACATATTGGAGTGGGAGTCCAGCATCCCAGTGGTTAATAATCAGCCAGGGGATGTCAGCTCACCCTTCATGTGGCCCCTCAACTTGCCGCCCTGAGCTGTTCATCCTCCTATGCCCCCTCAGATCCCTGGCATCCATTTTCTTCAGGCACAGCCACAGCTGTTTCGAAGAGAAAAATAACTTTTTGGGGCACTCAAATACAAATATTGATAAACTTAAAACGTAGCTTTTATTTTATCTTTATCAATATTTGTCTTTGAGTGTTCCCAAACAGAGTTCTTTTTCTCTTCGAAACCAATTTCCCATGTCTATATATTCAGGGGAGCACCTCCACGCCTGTTATTTGTGATACTCTGACTAGGGTATAATTCTGAAAAATTGTGGATAATTATACACTGTTTTATATCATCTATACTGTTTCTATGATCCTGTGCTCAAAATATATTCCCCGACTTCCCTTTTCTAGTTTGTGACAGCCACAGCTGTCTCTGGGAACGCTGGGCCTGGTCCCCTCATACCTCTCCTAAGAGCCAGGTTATGTAGCACTAAAGCCTACCTGATACTGCGGTCTGAGTAGCTGATTGTAGTGCCCTTTGCAGTTATATTGATTTCTGCATTGTATGTGACTTATGCTAGCGCTGTCTGTGTATTCTCACTGTTCTGTCAGCTTATACCTTTCCCTTTTGTCTCACTATAAACCCTAACATCTGTGTATAGAGGGTCCACTGTACTTCACATCTACTTGTATTTGTGAAGGCTGTCACATACTGGGTTATTGCACTCTGCTCAGGGCCATATTCTGTGCTGTGTTCCCCTGCAGGTGTATCTAAACTAAGGCAGGGACACTGTACTACATATACACTTGTATTTGTGAAAAGCTGTCACATACTTAGTGGTTGCATGCTACTCAGTGCCATATTGTGTGCTATACTATCCTGCAGCTACATCTAGCAAAGGCAAGGGTAGCAAGAAATTTGCTGCACCTACAGTATACTGCTCTCATGCAAATCCTGTACAGCAGGCTTAACTCAGGAGGATTTAATTCAGGATGGGCTATGTGCAACGTGTTATAACATACCAGGCCAATCAGCCCCTGCCCAGGAACCCCCTGGGCTTCCTTCTCACAGGTGTTAGCTACTATAGCAGACCGCCTCAGCCTTGGCAGTAATTCCCCCTATGGGGTTGCCACAACATGTCAGGCGATACAAGTGCCTCCTATGCCTCCTCCATGGGTAGACATACTCTAACTCTACAGAGTCTAGCGGCTACCTCCATGCCCTTTCAAAATATGTTGCAATGTGAGAAGCCCCTACCCATTAAAACTACTAAAGGTGCCTACACTCATAGCGATGTACTCACGATCTGACATTGTGTACAATTTCCCCTGAACTCTTCCCTGGAGCTCCCCGGCAGTTGTGGTCACGATTAGGTCAAAAAAGCTGCCAATTTGACACATGATCTATCATGAATCGTGTCAGAATTCTAAATCGGGAGATCGTGCACGATAAATCATGAGTTTACCAAACAACATACAAGGATCTTCACGATTGGTGGGAAATTATCAGTATAAAGTGTTTGGTCACCCAAGCTGGGGTCAAGGTGATCCAGGAGAGGGCCCAGCAAAGTAGGAGAGCATGCTGGACCAAAGAGTGGCTACTGCAAAGGGATACTCGCTCTCACATGTCCCTGCTGATGGAGATCAAGGAGTACAACCCGGACGACTACCGCAACTACGTGCGCATGGATGATGCTACTTTCCAGGAGTTGCTGAGTATGGTGACCCCCCACATCTGGAGGCAGGACACAAAGTGTCGGAGGGAAATCCCTGCTAAAGAGAGGCTGGTGGCTACCCTGAGGTACCTGGCTACAGGAAGGTCACTGGAAAACCTGAAGTTTGGGAGACTCATCTCACCTCAGTCCTTGGGCATCATCATCCCGGAGACCTGCAAGGCTATCGATAAAGTGCTGCAGTACCAGTAATGCAAGGTACAGAAAAAAAAAACACTAGACATTTGTTTCTTGTGAAAGAAAAAAGTTGTTTTTTTGTTTTTTGAAAACTATATAATTGTAGAGAAGTTATTGGAACAAATGGGGCGCAAATCTAATAATAGCAGCTCCAAAAAATTCTACCTCGTCTTGCCCAAATACAAGAAAATTAGACATATACAGTTTGAAATATAGATAGTGTTCTTAGAGCGCTTATAACATAAATAATATATACTCATAAAAGTCCTTTATAGCTTGTCACTTCTTAGGACGTTTCCTCTTCAGACAATGCGTATACATAAAATAGAAGGGACAAAAAGCACATCTGTGTAGAATTGTTTCCAAAGTTCATATATATTTTCATACACAAAAACTCTTGTGGAAGATGAATTTTTCTCTATGATTTTCTAAGATATAGCGACGTACCACACTCACATATAGTCAATATGGTAGAAATCCTAAAAAGAAATATTTTTCTTAAAACTTCTCACAGTGTAAAACTTCAACATAAGGCCAGAGAAAAAGGTTAGATGTACGCTACCCACTTCAAATACAGTAGAGAAAAATATATAAAGGTATCTTCCAATAAAATTGCACCCAACTCACTTGTAACAAGTGCAAATAAAGCACATCAAGGTTTCTTTCATCCAAAGATCCTCAGTGTGTATCCAATATAAGCCAGCAACTGATTTTCAGAATTTATTATAAATACACAAATAACACACAAGGTCAAAAATAAAAACATAAAATATATGCACACAGTCCAAAGTGAGGGGAGAAATCACATTATCCAGGTACAGCTGTTATCAAGGATATAGTTTCAAAAAGAACTGTCCGGAACAGCCTCCAAAAATATACCCAAGTACCTTACTGGAAGTGCGATATTTCACTGCCCCCAATGTCCTAATGGTGCAGTAGGCCTCTCACAACTAATGCGTTTCGATCTGTAATCTTTCTCAAGGTCCAATGAGAGGTGCACCCTACCTGTCTTTTATACTGGAGCCAATTTACATTACTCTGGTCACATGATCCAACCGGATGTCACATCGATCCCATTATCTGGTGAATTAGAATGTTTTCAAACTAATTAAATATAGTGTATGAAGGGGCGTGGCCTGGAGTAGCTAGGAATAGGCAGCATCTTCTCTGCTCTCCCGCTGAAATCCTGATAAAATATCCTGTATTTGGTTCTCTTCACTCCAGATTGCCTCCTACTGTGGGGTAATCTCTCCTGCCTGCTTTGTGCTTCGTGGGAGACTCTCTGCAAGATATATTATGACATTATCCTCAGTTATCGTTGAAGCCGGGCCTTCCTCTATACCCTGTCCTGGTGATTCTGTTCCGACTCCCACAACTACCTACTGGAGTGGGTTTAGCTTACTGGATTTATACTTACCTCCGGCAGTGTCTCCTGAAGTTCTGCTGCCACATCCTGCTGCTGATTTCTCCGTGGTCGCAAATTGCTAGCTCCGGTGTTTGGGGTGCCTGAGACGAGGTCCGTTGCCATTTTGTTGCTGGGATCCTTCTGGCTGCCTTCTCAGTGTCCTTGTGGTGCTGATGCTTCTTAGTATGCAGACTGGATGATCATCACACTTGTCTCTCTTCACACTGGTAACTTCCTGCCTAACGCCTTCTATCTCCTGATATTTACTTTCCTGGACTTAAACCTGTTGGTTTGGTACATTTTGTGGAAGACTTCCTCACCCATCACCTCAGCTGTGATCAGCTAATTGTTTTCCAAATATTCTGCTATTTGATATCCTGGACTTATCCTTGATTTATGCTCCACACATATATATGTATATATTGGATATATCCGAGCTCGCTCACTTCAAAGATGGACAGTTCTTTGTATCAGATCCTTCGGGCAATTGAAATATCTACTCAGAATATTCTCAGTAAATCAAGTTATAGATGGACACCATGACTTCCTGTTCTGCTCCTTCGCTGATATCTGATGGGGCTGAGATGGCTGTGCCTAAATCTCTTGTTCCTGCTGTTCTCATATCCTCTCCAAAAGAGGATATTCTGGACTTATTTTTTCCACTGGCTGTGGACCTGCCTGTATTTGTCAACTATTTTGAGGCTGGGGGTGTTGGGCTTACAATGGTTTGCCACAAAATTCTGCTTCTATTTATATTAGATGTTTTGAGATTCCAAGATTTTAAACTCAAATATTTTACTTGTTTTTCTATTTGTTTCCGAGTAGGATGGGACAGGTCAATTTTTCTGTTTTTATTTTGGCAAGAGGTTGAGGCCTGGCCAGACTAATTTTATAGTTTATATAATCCTGATTGTTGTACATTTGAATGTGCGGTTTCAAGTAATTTGTATGGAGGGAGCTCAATAATTATTTTCTTTAAAACGGGAGAGCTGAGTTGACCTAGCTTAAGGTCATTAATTTATAGCCCTGGTTATTTACATTGTTTTAATATCCTGTATTAGGGATGGATGGAGGGGGGGTAGTTTCTTAGGTAGCTAGTACAGATTTGGGGGGTGGCATGTTTTGGGGATCCAAGTGTGTCTGGGTTGGGGTTAGGTCATACAGGGTGGGGGATAATTGGGTGGTTTGTTTTGGGTTTATCATTTATTTTGGTAGATGGGGTTTATTTTCTTTTTATATATTTTGTATAATATAGTGTGGTTATTTTCCATGTCCCCCTTTTTTTTACGCTGGTTCAAGTTGCAGGTATCTGGATAGCGCCTTCGGGTACCTGTTCTATTCAATTATTTGTTGGAGATTGCATTTATATCCTGTTTGCTCATATATATTCTTCAACATGTTGTTTTTGATATATGCTATTATCAGTGCTGCATATCTGTATTTTTTCATTTCTCATTGTCTACCACATTTTTTGGGGGTATTTTTGTTATGTTCGTTTCTATTTTCTTAAAATCAATTAAAAAATACTGAATTTAAATATAGTGTATGAAGATCCCCTCTAAAGGAGCTATATGCGCCAACCCTGGGAACAGTGGTTTGGCACACAGCACCAAGGGAGATCCAATGTGATTATCTTGCGCCTCACCAGAAGTGTGTCACATACTGGAACTTCCGAGATCGCGTTCAATTCCAGTGGAACGCAAGCTGGAAGTCTAATTACTGTTGCTGGTATGTCACATACAGGAAGTTCCAAAATGTGTTCCAATCTCCTGGAACGCATATTTAGGATTAAGTGCTGATAGTTCCGCAAATAAGCTATTCGGTCATGATTGGAGGGGTTTTAAATGTATATATTTTGTGTGTTCCAGTTTCACATACCCAAGTATTAATGGTTGAATCCGCAGGTAAACTACTTGGGCATATTTTTTTTTAATGTAGATGTGTATATCAATAAATGCACTATGTACTAATAATTAAAATACATTATAATAAATACAGTATAAAAAAACTGTGTATGTATATATATATATATATATATATATATATATTTATAAAAAACATAGTGGTGATTTTCCAAATAGATATCACATCGTCACCTGTCCCTTATAGGATAAAATCAACATACTAAAATTTTAATGTAAAAACCACTTTAGCTCGAAATCGGCATTTAAACCCCCTGGTATTAGCGTGTCAAGGTTAAAGGTCCACCTCATTTCGGCTCTAGCGAGATTACCCTCTAAATCTCTATCCTTCCAATTGGACTTTATATTCTGGATACCTGTTCAAACTGGCATCTGACCCATCATATAACATACAGCAGCCTACCTATAGGGAGTGATAAAATTTGGTGGTAGGTATTATCTTTTTATTATTGTTGCCTGTACTATCACCAAATTTTATCAATCAATTGAACAGGCCAATACACACATGGCACAAGTACAGATTATGGCCCCAGCTTCCATCAATTTGTACTTATGCCATGTGTGTTGTGACTTTGTCCAATCACCGTCATCACCACCATATAGCATACAGCACCTATTGGGAGTGATAAAATTTGATGATAGTACAGGCAACAATAATACAAAAAAAAATACCTAATAGTTATGAATAACGGGGCAAATCATCCTCTGCCTCCAGCAAAGTAGTATAAATAGTCTGGCTTGTGGGTGGGGTACTGGGTGGGGGAGTAACCTCCAACTGGGCTGAGGGGGCCTCACATAGGCAGTTGGGACAGGTGAATACAGAAGTGGGTCTGCAATGTAAGTTGACTCATGTCAATTACTATTTAGTGACCTTATTAATAGCTCATACATGAGCCTATGGAAATTTTCTTTGTTGGGTCATCCATTTTACGCATTCTACTGTTGATATGTGCTGTGAAAGTATCAATATCATCCGGCTGTTTCTGAAGGATGCGTTCTGCTTGCTGCAGAAATATGTCCTCCTGCTCTGTGTACTGATGTTGCTTTTTCCCATGTTTTTTTCATTTTTCGTTGGGAAGGTGCGGAACATGATGGGGGGGTTAGAATGGTTGTTGGCACTGGGGAAGAAGTTTCCACTTCGCTGTCCCCGATCAAACTTAGGTCCGGCGTGGAGGACATATCAGGTTCGTGGGTGGGAGTCTATATAGGAAAACAACTTTTTCTAGTTTCCAAACATCATGGAGGAGTGGAGGAGCATCGCTGAAGATTTTGAACAATGTTGGAATTTCCCTAACTGCAGAGGAGCCATCGATGGAAAACACATACGCATCAACCACCTGCCCACACCGGATCATATTACTACAACTATAAAGGCTTCTTCAGCATCGTTCTCATGGCAGTGGTGAACGCCAACTACGAATTTATGTTTGTAGATGTTGGCAAGAATGGGCGTGCTTCGGATGGTGGGTCCTTCAAACAAACGGCATTCTACCAGAGACTCACCAACAAAACCCTCAACTTGCCATCACTGTACGAGACACAGCGCAGCCTAAATTATGTTTTCATTGCAGACGAGGCTTTTGCTTTACATGAACATGTGATGAAGCCATTTGCACAGAGGGGCCTGACCAGACAGAAGAGGATCTACAACTATCGTCTATCCTGTGCACGACACACTGTGGAAAATGCATTTGGAATACTCAGCAACCGGTTCTACATTTTCCATGCCACCATAAACTTACGTGTGGACAAGATAGACTGGGTCGTGATGGCGTGCTGTGTGCTGCATAACTTTCTGTGAAGAAAGACTACACAATGAGGACCAGTCACAGCTAGACCAGAAGATGTAGGACATCCGGAAGAGATTGCCCAGTTTACATCAGTGATTTCACCTCCAATTCAAACAACATCAACTGCACATGCAAAAAAAGAGAGGGAGGAGTATATGGCCTATTTCAACTGAACAAGTGCGGTGCTATGGCAGGACTGTCTGTGAACTAACTGACTACAGTGGACATTTGGGATTATTTAAAAAAAAAAAAGTTTTGGTGTATGAACAAAATCTCCTTAGATGGTCCACTCACTTCTGCCGCCTCCTCTTCTCCCTCTGGCTCGGCCATCAGGACGACAGATGGGCATTGTGGCTCCTGTTCACTGATGAAGCTTATCAAGTTATAGTACCACAGCATTGGATGATGCACGTCATCGGTGCCTGCTCCGGACCTTTTTGATTCGGCCATTTTTTCTTCTTGATGTACACCGTACACAAGTTTTGGATTTTCAGACGGACTGTTTTGAGGGTAGCATCCGCAATAAACTTTTTGGTGTACTCCAAAAACACCTCCAAAGCTGCCAATTTTTGAGACTTATTATGGTATTGTCTACAGCTTATCCGCCATAGACATTCTTTGGACTGTAGGATTTTGAGGAATCCAGTCACTGACTCTCGCTCATAATCCATAGACATTCCTAGGAAGAAGAAAAATATGGACATATAGATTTTTAGCTATAATTGGAAATTATTTTGTGATTTTTAATGTTAATGTTAAATGTTTTAATATGTTTATTTTTTACAGAATTTTAATATTTGTTATTGTATTGTAATATGTTTTTTTTACAGGAATGTAATGTGCTTTTATTTGTATTGTTATGTTTTGTTTTTTTATTGAAGCACGACACAATGATACAAGTGTAATAGAGACATATCAAAGAGTAAGCATGGGTACAAAATTGGTATTACAAGTGAGTGATGTGCATACGATATCACATAGAGAAAACAAGGATGTATCCATGCGATACAAAGGCAACACATGAAGCACATAGTAACTGTATAGAACATAATAGAGTTAATGACTAGAACCACAGTGTAGACAGTAAAGTACTAAATTGTCGCCTCAACCACTTATCTTAATTTTTCTATCCAAACAAATGTGACTATCTCTGGAGTGGTGTTAGGATCTGCGCTTAGCAGATAATTTTTTAATTGCCATTGAGACACTGCAATTAATCCTGTCTGTGTGCTGATCACATGTGTTCAGTAATTAACTGTCTGCCTGTGTGCAGTATCAGCTGCTCACTAATTTATTTGCCAGTGTGCATAGGCCAGCTGCTCATTGGTCTGTCATTAGGGAGGCTTACAAGGCTTTCTCTGATTGGCCTTTGTATCTGTTATATTCCAGCCAGTCCTGCAATCCTTGCCGGTGATAGAGTATCTTGTGCTTCCGGTTGTTCCAGTCTCCTGATTCTCAGTCGAGTTCCTGTGCCAGTTCACTGTGTTTGTTTGCTGCAGTTTGTACCATCCAGGCAGCGCAGTCTGCATTCCACCTGCTCGTGTCGCTTGTGTCATCTAGGCGGCACGGTGTGCTTCCTCCTCCTGAAGCACCAGTCTAGCCCGGCAGCTTGTGTCAACCTGGCGACATAGGCCACAACTTAGCATTCCTAGTGCGCAATCCTGTGCATCGTCTCGTGTCATCCCGGCGGCATCGGTAACAACTTTGTGTTCCCACTGCACAAACCAGCGCACCATCGCCAGTGTCATCCTGGTGGGACTGGTAGCTACTCAGCATTCTATGTGTACAAATCCGTGCACCATCACCAGTGTCATCCCGGCGACATTGGTAGCAGCACTATGTCTAAGACCCATCAGCCCAAAGGCTGCTTCTAACCCTGGGGTCCCAGGTCACAACGTGCCATGGCAAACCAGCCCTCAAGGCTGCTTCACCAGCCCAAAGGCTGCATCTTGATCCAGGCCCTCAGGCCACCAGTCAAGGCAAACCAGCCCTCAAGGCTGCTTTACCAGCCCAAAGGCTGCATCTTGCTCCTGGCCCTCAAGGCTGCTTCAACAGCCCATTGGCTGCATCACACCTTTGGTCCATTGGCCGCCACTACCTACATCTAAATCGGCCCCAAAGGCTGCTCCAACACCCCAAAGGTTAGCTCTCACCTCTAGCCTTTCGGCTACCACCAATTCATGCAAATCAGCCCTCAAGGCTGTTTACACCAGGTCTAACCAAGACTAACCCTCAGTCTTTAACATTATCGCCGGCCATACAAACTAGAGGTTAGTCATGAAACCCGGACTCAATCCAGCACAAATTCTGGCAGCCCAGATTCAAGTCCTAACCCAGGAGGTCCAGGAACTTTCCCTCAACATTGAAGAGAAACGGACAGCACCCATTCGTGCCATGGGTCTTGAGCCCAAACTCAATCTGCCTGACCATTTTTCTGGAACTCACAAGGACTTTGTTAACTTTAGAGAGAGTTGCAAACCTTATTTTAAGCTTAGGCCTCTAACCTCGGGATCTGAAGTCCAACGTGTAGGCATTATCATTTCCCTCCTGCAGGGGGACCCACAGACTTGGGCATTCGGTCTTCCTCCCAGTTCTGTGGTCCTTCAGACCGTAGACTCCTTTTTCGCTGCCCTCAGACTGCTTTACGATGACCCAGACAAAGCAGCTTTGGCAGAGGCTAGCCTCCGGTCTCTGAGACAGGACAGCTGGGCAGTGGAAGATTATTGTCCTGTGTACTGGAAGTGGGCTGTGGATTCTAGGTGGAATGATCCTGCACTGTGGAGTCAGTTCTGATCGGGGTTGTCAGACCAGATCAAGGAGAAAATAATGACATACAGATACAGTACATCCTATAGCAAGCAAATAGCTAACTTACTCCTCCATAAATAGAGAAATGACAGACCAAACCGAGCGTGTCAGCATACAATCCACCCAGCACACACCACAGGACGCCAAACTGTGACGTCTCACCGTATCCCAGTGCATTCCCTTGAGGCACGCACGCCGTTACCTGGCAACACATGACTCCAGGTCGAGAGCCTTCAAGAAATGTATGGTGGTCCATCATTCAACTTTTAGAGCGGCTGTTGCTAACCAGACCAGCGACCAGCCAGTGGCAAAACATTTAGATTTTTCTGCTTTTTTGTCTACTATAGATATTGTTGTGGTATTTATAGTTGTGGGATTTGATTATTTTTTTTTATAATTTTTTTTGTATTTTTTACTCTTTGTCTCTTATTTTGTTTGTTTATTATTATCATCATCTTGGCTTTTATTCTTTGGTTAGATATGTCTAGATTAGGTTGAAATTTCTTGGGTGATTGGCATTGTTTTATTTACTTATGTTTTTTGTATTATAATTTTTTCATTATTATTTTTTAATATTTTTTTTCAATATGTTTCTATTCATTAAGGTTTATCTAATTTGTTTATTCATTTTTCTTTTTGGGTTTCTCCCTTCCCTTTAACTATGGTTTATTATACACTTACGGGGGGGTTGTTTCTTTGTTTGTATGTTTCCGTTTTTCATCTTGGCCTATTTTTTTGTTCCATCTAACTCTTGCTTTTAGTCTGTATTATTTTATTTCTAGCTGGTTGTTTGGGGTTCTTATACTGTAGCTTTCTACACTTGTATATCTCTTACAGCATGATTGGTTCACAGGCTCCCGGCCGCATAATATAGCCCCTCATGGGCATCTAATGATATACACCACAAAACATGTGGTGCATGTGACAACTTGACGTATAGGGATATATTTGCCACTGTGCAGGTGTCGAAAAGAACCCCCCGTGTTCGATACCTGCAAGTTACACAGTTTATGCACCTGTAACAACCCAGTCTCTTTGTGGTAGGTCGCAGTCTGTACTGATCAAAGTTGATGATGTCAGTCCAAACCACCAGGTCCCTAATGTTCCTGCCCCAGCAATAACATGCTATGGGAACTTTGTTCTTAAATGATTTCAAGTCTTTATCTGTAGACACTATAGGCCATATTGCTCTAGTAGCCTTTTGTACAATAGGGCTGCTTGCCCCGATCACTTGATCTTGTTTATTTTTAGATTTAGGTTTAATATCTTTTAAAAAGTGCTTCTCTAGGTAATTGAAGAACCTTATTCTTACGTTGCTGGAGAAGATCTTCCGGATATCCACGTATAGTGAATTTCTGTATCATCTCATTAAGTTGTTTTTCAAGTAGCGATCTGTTATTATTGATCCTGGTCACACGTAACATCTGTGAGCAGGGAAGACCGGACTTCAATGCTTCAGGATGAAAACTAGAGTATCACGATAATGTCCGTGTCCTTCTGGAACACTGTAGTCTGTAATCCGTGCTTACTCATAGTAATCCTCACATCATGATATACAATCTCCTTATAGTTCTGTATGTAAATTTGATGGGTCCCCCTAGTTGGTTAATAGTCTCAATGTGTTGATGTAGTATTTCTGCATTGCCTGTCCACAAAATGAGGTCATCAATATAACAAAAGGATATGCCAATTAATTTCTGTATAATCAAAAAAACTATTTTTTTTCTCCTGTGAAAACAAAAATATTTGCATAGGTTGGTGCGACATTCGAACCCATGGCGCATCCGGCCTCTTGCAAATAAAACTTGCCATCAAATAAAAAATCATTTTGATGCAATAGCAAAGATATTAGTTTTATAATAAAGCTAGGTCCCGGGCCCACATAGGGAGAGTTGTCAATAATAATTTCCTGTACTGCTTTCAACCCCGCTTCATGGGGAATGGAGGTGCACAAGTTGCGTACATCAAGGGTACACAGCAGAGTATTGTTAGGCAGGGTTCCCAGGTGTTGCAATTCAACCAAAAGGGAAGTCGTATCCTTAAGGTAAGTCTTTAGTGACACACGGCTGCAACAAAATATCTAAACATTGTGAAATGGGTTGGAAAATTGAACCATGGGCAGAAACAATCGGCCGACCTGGTGGGCTAGTCGCACTCTTGTGTATCTTTGGGATGGTGTATAATAAAGGAACGTACAAAAAAGCGCTCTGTGGTATTGGAGTCTAATGTCTGAGTGCCAGTTGGGAAGTGTAATGAGACAGTATAACTAACAATTGTGTTAATATGTAATGGGTCTTAAAGACACGCTGGTAGGCGAAAACTTTAGGCTGGGTGTTCAGGACCAAAGTCCTTAAACGGGGATAGTCTGATTATGAAGTGAAGCTTCCTGGTGCCATAATTGTATAGCTATAGTATAATCTTGTTACCAAACTGGTGGGCAAAAACTTGGGGCTGGATGTTCAGGGCTAACAAGCCCCAGATGATATATTGCCCAAATAGACAGGATTTTTAGAACTGCTATCAAGAGGTAGACCACAGCTCCCGTGGGCAAAAACTGTAGGCAGGATATTCACATAACATAGTACCTTGTAATGTTTAAACCAGGTAGGCAAAAACTGTGGGCAGGTGGTTCCAACCACAGAGCATTTTCTTTTTTGTACATTTGTTGAAGGAATTTGGGATATTTCCTGAAAGAGCAGCTAGTGGTTCAACATCTTGTCTTCCCCCCCTATGAGCGCCGACTGCTGTTATCTGTTCTTGATTTATAATAAAGGAACAACAGGGTATTCCTGACCAAGTGCCTCCATGATTTGTTTGGTAATGATACCATCTGTGACAGCCTGTTGTAACACATTGTCAATTTCCAGTTTGAACGACATGGTGGGATCTCTCATTAATTTACTGTATGTAACTCCATCATTAGGCCCATTCCTGATATCAGACCTATAAATCAGACACAATCTGTATGACAATCGCTCTGCCCTTGTCAGCAGGGTGGATAACTATGTCATCATTTTTACTATATATTTTATATACACACACACAGAGATATATATATATATATATACATATATACACACACACACACACACACACACACACATAAATAAAGAGGTAAAAAAAAATCACATTCTCAGGTCTGGACTATTTTGTGAACCCGGGGTGGATGCAGGAGTACATACAGGAACGGGTTTGCAGTACTGAAATGCAGCAGGTTTAATAGGATTATTAATATTCATGAAATGGTAGTAAACAAGTAACTGGCAGTAAATAAACAAGTCCGAGTGATGTGAGACAGAAAACATGTCCTGGCAGAAGAGCAAAGTCCAAATAGTGAGGCTGAGAATCAATGACAGGGAGAGAAGCAGAGAGTCCAATGGAGGAGTAACTGAGGAACAGAAGTCTGTATACTGGAGTGGGCTCTGAGTCCGGAGAGCTGACAAAGTCACAACAGTGAGGTAAGTATCGGGGTATGGCAGGGAAGATGCGGGTATCCGGGAACAGCGTGAGGTGGAGACAGATCAGGAAACGAGTCACAGCTGGAACTGCAATAACAGGAGCTAAGGAGCACAGAGAACTCTCACACAGCTATGCCGTGTATACGTTGCACTGGCAACTAGAGGGTGTGCTGACAACCCTTAAGTACCATGGGAAGGTGCATGATTGGTTGCTGAGAGTTCACACCAGATGCTCTGACCTAATTGGCCCATTTATGTCACATGTCCAAAACCAAGATGGCGGCACCCAGCAGTGCCCATCCATGCACACCTCACGCCAACCTCCAGACACCAGCATCCCCACCGGTAGGACCGCGCCAAAGCACCCGTACAGGCAGAGACCGCGACTCACCAGATAAAAAACAGCTCTGACCGTGACACACATAAGTGAAGTCATACAGGAGCAGGTGAGGGGGTTCTTCTATCTGAAAGACCACAGAAATATCAGGTGATAGCGTTCAGTTCGATTGATTAAATCATTTGGGTGGAGGGAATTCAGTTAGAACATCCAGATTTCCTCCTGAAGGTACAGATGAAATCTGTCACCACCCCTGAGAGTCTTCATATTGAACCTATACAATTTTATTGCATCTTTATCAAGCCCTATATGAATTATTTATTGTTGTTTAGATTTCCCAAGCGCTGCACATCCCTCCTCTTTTTATATCAATGACACACATCCCAATTATCTGCGGAAAAAAAAATGAAGATGTTAAAATACTGTGTGACCGAAGTGTTGCCATAAGCTTGTTTTGTTACAGCTCATAGAAATGCTTTTCTCCTGTGCGACAGCTGATGTCTACCAAGGTGCGATTTCCGTGTAAAACATTTCCCACACTCAGAGCATGGAAATGGCCTCTCACCTGTGTGAATTTTCTCATGTCTAATGAGATCTGATTTCTGTGTAAAACATTTCCCACACTCAGAACATGGAAATGGTTTCTCACCTGTGTGATATCTCTGATGTCTAACACAATGTGATTTCTCCTTAAAGCATTTCCCACACTCAGAACATGAAAATGGTTTCTCCCCTGTGTGACTTCTCTGATGTGTAACAAGATGTGATTTGTGTGTAAAACATTTCCCACACTCTGAACAAGGAAATATTTTATCAGGTGTATGAGCTGCACTATGTGTAACAAAAGCGGAGGTATCAGAAGAACATTGGTTACAATTAGAGAGATAACATGATATAGCTGCACTGTGAGGTACTGGATGTATATTTAGCATAACAGGATTATCTCCTGGAAATTTCTGTGTGATGTCATCTTCTATTTTAATATCTGTAGACAAGATGAGATCTCCCTCCAAGTCATTCCTGCTTGTGCGTCCATCTGCTGGAAATACAATAACTGTATTATTACTCACAGTTCTTTATATAGCACAGAGACACTGAGAAGCACTTTATATAGCACAGACACACTGAGTGGCACTTTATATAGCACAGACACACTGAGCGGCACTTTATATAGCACAGACACACTGAGTGGCACTTTATATAGCACAGACACACTGAGAGGCACTTTATATAGCACAGACACACTGAGAGGCACTTTATATAGCACAGACACACCGAGAAGCACTTTATATAGCGCAGACACACCGAGAGGCACTTTATATAGCGCAGACACACCGAGCGGCACTTTATATAGCACAGACACACCGAGCAGCACTTTATATAGCACAGATATACCGAGCGGCACTTTATACAGCACAGACATACCGAGCGGCACTTTATACAGCACAGACATACCGAGCGCCACTTTATACAGCACAGACATACAGTTCACAGTTCTTTATATAGCACAGAGACACTGAGAAGCACTTTATATAGCACAGACACACTGAGTGGCACTTTATATAGCACAGACACACTGAGCGGCACTTTATATAGCACAGACACACTGAGTGGCACTTTATATAGCACAGACACACTGAGAGGCACTTTATATAGCACAGACACACTGAGAGGCACTTTATATAGCACAGACACACCGAGAAGCACTTTATATAGCGCAGACACACCGAGAGGCACTTTATATAGCGCAGACACACCGAGCGGCACTTTATATAGCACAGACACACCGAGCAGCACTTTATACAGCACAGATATACCGAGCGGCACTTTATACAGCACAGACATACCGAGCGGCACTTTATACAGCACAGACATACCGAGCGCCACTTTATACAGCACAGACATACCGAGCGCCACTTTATACAGCACAGACATACCGAGCGCCACTTTATACAGCACAGACATACCGAGCGCCACTTTATACAGCACAGACATACCAAGCGCCACTTTATATAGCACAGACATACCGAGCGCCACTTTATACAGCACAGACATACCAAGCGCCACTTTATATAGCACAGACATACCGAGCGGCACTTTATATAGCACATGTAATGTTCTGGTTTAGTTGTGGACCCGGGGTGGTGACAGGAGCAAACACAGAAGCAGATTAAATAAAAAGGTAGAATTTTTAATGAGTGGCTTAGAAGATATGGGAATGGCAAAAGCAAAAGTCCAGGTTTAGCACTAAAGTGCACTTGATTACTGTAGTGAGGGTAATGGTAGAATGTCCAGATAGTGGCAGATAAGAACAGTCCAGGTATGTAGGTTAGTGAACTGAAATAAACACAGGCAGAGGTGATGGGTCCAGCTGGGAGTGAAATAGAGGCAGGGTGTAGGGTGTCAGCAGGCTCAGGCACTCAGGCAGGGGAAAAGGCAGTGGAGGATGCAGGGTAGTCCAGTGGGTTATTTGGAGCGGACAAGTAGGCTGGCAGATAGCGTATACACAGGAACAAGAGATGAGCACAGAGAACTCCCTCTCAGCTAGGCTGAGATACACGTTGCACTGGCAATGAAGGAAGGCTCTGGACCTTCCTAAATACCCCGTGCCGTGCTATGACTGGCTGGAGGGAAAACATGAGTCACCAGGACTGGGCAGTTGAATCACATGGTCAGAAGGCAAGATGGCGGCGCCCATGCCAAACGGAACAGAAACACCGCCAGGCCTCACCACGTGACAATGTGCCCGCACAGAACCACGCGCAGCCAAAGCCTCTCGCCAAACACCAGCGCCACCACCAGACACCCCCCGCCATAGTGACCTCACAGGTAATACCCACCGACCACCATGCCGAGACCCTCCTGGCCGTGACAGCACAGACATACTGAGCAACACTTTATATAGCACAGACACACTGAGAAGCATATTATTTAGCAGACACTGAGTAGCACTTTATATAGCACAGACACACTGAGCAGCACTTTATATAGCAGACATACCGAGAAGCACGTTGTATAGCGCAGACATACCGAGAAGCACTTTATATAGCACAGACATACCGAGAAGCACGTTGTATAGCACAGACACACCGAGAAGCACGTTGTATAGCACAGACACACCGAGAAGCACGTTATACAGCACAGACACACCGAGAAGCACTTTATATAGCACAAACAACCGAGAAGCACGTTATATAGCACAGACACACCGAGCAGCACTTTATATAGCACAGACACACTGAGAAGCACTTTATATAGCACAGACACACTGAGAAGCACTTTATATAGCACAGACATACTGAGAAACACTTTATATAGCACAGACACACTGAGAAGCACGTTATATAGAACAGACACACCGAGCAGCACTTTATATAGCACAGACACACTGAGAAGCACTTTATATAGCACAGACATACTGAGAAGCACTTTATATAGCACAGACATACCGAGAAGCACTTTATATAGCACAGACATACCGAGAAGCACTTTATATAGCACAGACACACTGAGCAGCACTTTACGGAGAATATTTAGCCATTCACATCAGTCCATGCCCCAGTGGAACTTACAATCTATATTCCCTACCACATGGAGACACATATACACACACACACACACTAGGGTTAATTTTTGTGTCAGAAGCCAACCTACCACTATGGCCCGTATTCAATTAGTTTCGCATTCGCAATACTTTTTCCGCATGCAATACTTTTCGCCGACTACGCGTGTTTTGGCTGTGGAAACTTTTCGTGCGCGCCCCCACTATTCGCCTTATTCAATTCCAAAGGACGAGAAAAAACGAGACCTGTCGAAACTTAAACATGCGAAAAGTACTGTAAAAAAATGGAGAAATGAGCCTGACACCCCCCAAAAGATGCACTAACATTGGGGATCACTATAGATGTCCCCGATTAGCCCTAATGGAGTAATTTGGGGCACTTAACTTGTGACAATTGCTTCCAATTAGCGCCTGAGCACAAGTGATGAAGTATAACATTTAACTTTTATTTTTGGAGAAAATAAGTAGTCCTGTCAAATTTGGGGTACATGAAAATGGGTACTAGCATGGTTTAAAGTCGCTAAAGTGAAGTTTTCAAAAACAAAAAAGCGCACCCTCAACAAGCACCTGCAATCAAAAGAACACCTCACCTACACTTGCAGACCCCCAAAAAACTATTTTGCTAGTTTTGAAGTTTGTACCTCGACTTTGTACTTTTTCACACCCATTTTCAAAGTCATTTTTTGGGGTGTCTCACTTTTTTTTTTACGCAGTTATCCTTTTTGGGGCTGACCCCAAGGGCCCAGAGTGGTTTCCCCACCTTTGCACCCCAAAATAAAAATTCTGCACTTTTTTCCGCCTGCTATTCATAGGCTAATCTTTTTCGCCTATTACATTACGTATTCGGGAATGCAAAAACAAGTTTCAATTGAATACGGCGGAAAGTTTTCGCCTGGCGAAATGACGTCATCCGCTATACTTTTCCGCAGATTCAGACTTTTCGCACCTAATTGAATACGGGCCTATGGTTTTTAAAGGGTTGGAGGAAACACATACAAACTCCACAGAGATGGCACCTTGGGTTAGAATTAAACTCATGACTTCAGTGTGGAGAGATAGCAATGCTAACCACTACACCACTATGTTACTATTATGAAGAAGTATATTTGTTTAATTTGCAGGTACAAACTACAACCACATTATTACATTTACAAATATACAGACTACAGCCGTGGCCAAATGTTATGAGAATGACACAAGTTTTGGTTTTCACAAAGTTTGGTGCTTCAGTGTTTTTAGCCCTTTCTGTGAGATGTTACTATGGTATACTGTCAGATGTTACTATAGTATACTGTCATGTTACTATGTTCTACTGTCAGATGTTACTATGGTATACTGTCAGATGTTACTATGGTCTACTGTCAGATGTTACTATGGTATACTGTCAGATGTTACTATGGTATACTGTCATGTTACTATGGTATACTGTCATGTTACTATGGTATACTGTCATGTTACTATGTTCTACTGTCAGATGTTACTATGGTATACTGTCATGTTACTATAGTATACTGTCAGATGTTACTATGGTCTACTGTCAGATGTTACTATGGTCTACTGTCAGATGTTACTATGGTCTACTGTCAGATGTTACTATGGTATACTGTCAGATGTTACTATGGTCTACTGTCAGATGTTACTATGGTCTACTGTCATGTTACTATGGTCTACTGTCAGATGTTACTATGGTATACCGGTATACTGTCAGATGTTACTATGGTATACTGTCAGATGTTACTATGGTCTACTGAAGTAAAATTACAAGCATTTCATAAGTGTCAAAGGCTTTTATTGACAATTACATTAAGTTTATGCAAAGAGTCAATATTTGCAGTGTTGATCCTTCTTTTTCAAGACCTCTGCAATTCGCCCTGGCATGCTGTCACTCAACTTCTAGGCCACATACTGACTGATGGCTGCCCATTCTTGCCTAATCAATGCTTGGAGTTTGTCAGAATTTGTGGGTTTTTGTTTGTCCACCCGCCTCTTGAGGACTGACCACAAGTTCTCAATGGGATTAATGTTTGAAGAGTTTCCTGGCCAAGTACCCAAAATTTTGATGTTTTATTCCCTGAACCACTTAGTTATCACTTTTGCCTTATAGCAAGGTGCTCCATTGTTCTGGAAAAGGCATTGTTCGTCAATAAACTGTTCATGGATGGTTGGGAGAAGTTGCTCTTGGAGGATGTTTTGGTACCATTCTTTACTCATGGCTGTGTTCATAGGCAAAAATGTGAGTGAGCCCACTCCCTTGGCTGAGAAGCAATCCCACACATGAATGGTCTCAGGATGCTTTACTGTTAGCACGACACTGGACTGAAGCAGTATGATTTACTGCCGGACCCATGCCCAGCGGTTGGAATCCTGACAGCGGCATCCCAGCAGAGGAGGAAATCCTGATCGTCAAAGGTAAATATATACTAACCTATTTCTACCCCCTAACCCTCCCTTAGGGGTGCTTAACCCTAACCTTCCCCCCAGTGCGTAAACCTAACCCCCCCCCCTTCCCCACCGCCTGAACCCAAGTCCCCCGGGGAGTTGCCTAACCCTAAGTCCCCCCGGGGGTGCCTAATGCTAACCCCCCCTTCCCCTAGCCTAAACCTAACCTCCCGGGAGGGGGGTGCCTAACCCTAAGTCCCCCCTGGGAACCCTAAACCTAGCCCTCCCCCAATGCGGCTATCCACGCTCGGCGTCCGGCGTCCCTTCATTCGGGATGACGGGCGTCGAGCTCCCGGCGTATGTCTAATGACAGGCGTCGGCATATCGACGCCTGTCTTTAGACCCTTGCCATGATATGATATGATAGTCGGGAAGCCGGTTGTCGGGATTAGGTCCGCCGGCTTCCCGACTGCATACCCACAGGACTGATGGTAGGGCTCACCTTTCCTTCTCCTGACAAGCATTTTTCCAGATGCCTCAAACAATCTGAAAGGGGATTCATCAAAGAAAATAACTTTACCCCAGTCCTCAGCAGTCCAATCCCTTACTTTTTGCAGAATATTAGTCTGTCCCTGATGTTTTTCCTGGAGAGAAGTGGCTTCTTTGCTGCCCTTCTTGACACCAGGCCATCCTCCAAAAGTCTTCATCCTGTGTCATGCCAACAGCAAAGCATCCTGAGACTATTCATGTGTGGGTTTGCTTCTCAGTCAAGGGAGTGGGATCACTCACAATGCTTGTCATTTTACTTCAGTATACCTGTTAGGCTCTGCAGTTTCCAGCCTGAGGCACGGCATTAATTACTGCCTGTCTGTGTGTGCAGCATCAAGTGCACATTGATTGATTCTTCTGTCTGAACACAGCCCAGGTGCTCAATAATCTGTCATTATGGATACCTGCTCTGGTTGGGCCCTGTTTCTGTAAATTCCAGCCAGACCTTCACTCAATGCCGGTGATAGAGTTTTTCGTACTTCTGGTTCCCAGTCTCCTGCGTGTCAGTCGAGCTCCTGAGTCAGTCTACCTGTATTTCATGTGTGCCGTTTATTCCATCCAGGCGGCACACTTACATCTCGTCCACGCGTGCTGCTTGTACCATCTGGGCAGGACGGAGCGCTTCCTACCCCAGAAGCATCTGTCACCATTCGGTGCCAGTACCATCCCGGCGGCACCGGTAGCTACTCTGCGTTCCAGGTGCGCAATCTAGCACACAGTCGCCAGTGTCATCCCGGCGGCACTGGTAGCAGCTTTGCGTTCTTGTTGCATACCTCACCTGAGTCTAATCAGCCCAAAGGCTGCAACGGTCCTGGGCCCCAGGTCACAATCAGCCCTCAAGGTTACTCCCACAGCCCAAAGGCTGCTAAACACCATTATTATAACACCTATAAAGGCCACAACCAGGCCTCTAGGCTGCTCCAACAGCCCAAAGGCTGCATCTCACCTCCGCGCCTCTGGCCACAATGAGCCAAAGCTCGCCAGCCCCAAGGCTGCCTCCCAAAGCCCAAAAAACCTGTACCACCTCCGTAAGCCTCGTGGCCACAATTAGTCCGTGCAAAATCCACCCTCAAGACTGGCACTATTTCTGACCAGACTACAATCAGTTTCTAACAATACCATAATAACATCTGACAATAAGGGCCAAAAACATTGAAGCAGCAAACTTTGCCAAAACCAATACTGGTGTCATTCTCAACTTTTGGCCATGGCTGTACAAATAAGACTCTAAATGAACAGATAAAATATTTGCTTATAAAGTCACAATCACATTAACAGCATATTTCAAACATGAAGATGGCACATATCTCACCCAAATACAGACTTTGCTGGGTAACGTTCCCTAGCCATCATCACAGAGCAGGAAGCCTCATTAGCCAGTGACAGTGGTTCACCACAATATCCATCTAGACCGCCCTCACACATAAACATGGGAAACTTGTAGACTACCAACAACTGCTGATTCCACGCTACACAAAGTTCTCCAGGTGGATATATATGTAGCAAAAGCAGCTCTATATGGTCCTCTGGTCATCCTCAGGGAGAGTAGCCCCACCAAAGTCATGCTACTAAATTAGGGTAATGAGTCACTGTATAATAAGAGATATGGTAAGAACTTACCCTTGTTATCTCTATTTCTACGAAGTCCATAGGGTTCCACAGGATACCTTGGGGTATAGGCGATGACGTCAGACATCGGGCACCACAGAGTTAATTTTCAGCCTCCCATGGTGCACTGGGGTCCCTCTCCTATACCCCACCCCCTAGCCAGGGCAAGCCAGGTTATGTGACAAAAGCCATAGGCCGGAGAAGGAGGAGAAGAAAGTCTGGAACAATCAAGAATTACATTCTCACCAAAAGGAGACGGAAAAACCGGTGACCAGAGCAAAGCCCATCTGCAGTACAGGTGCGACAGGGCGGGAGTCCTGTGGAAGCCTATGGACTTCGTAGAAATAGAGATAACAAGGGTAAGTTCTTACCATCTCTCTTATTTTCTACTGGAGGGTCCATAGGGTTTCCACAGGATACCTTGGGGATATCCCAAAGCAGTGTCCTTTAAGGGCGGGGATGCTCCTGTGCTGGAAGGAGAATCCGCCGTCCGAAGGGAGCATCCTGAGAGGCAAAGGTATAAAAAGCATAATACCTCACAAAAGGTATGGACAGAAGACCACGTGGCTGCCTTGCAAAGCTGAACAGCAGAGTCACCATGGTGAGTTGCCCATGAAGGACCCACAGACAGAGTAGAATGAGCTCTAACAGAGGATGGTACAGAAAAGCCTTCATGAATGTATGCCTCTGAAATTGCCATGCGAATCCATCCTGCCAAAGATTGCTTAGTGGCAGGCCAACCCTTCTTATGGAAACTATAGAGGAGAAACAGAGAGTCTGATTTCCTAAATGAACTGGTACGGTCAACATAAATCCGTAAAGCCTGTATCACATCCAAGGAGGACTCACCAGCAGAGAGGTCTGGGGAATTAAAGGCCGGTACTATGATTTCCTCATTGATGTGGAAACTAGATACCACCTTAGGTAGGAACCCAGGGCGAGTGCGAAGCACTGCCCTGTCCCTATGGAAAATCAGAAAGGGAGGGCGACATGAGAGAGCCCCCAAATCTGACACCCTTCTGGCCGAAGCAATGGCCAGAAGAAACACAGTTTTAGCTGTAAGCCATTTTAAATCCACTGAGCCCAGTGGTTCAAATGGCGGTCCTTGAAGAGCCCTCAGGACAACAGTCAGAGTCCAAGGAGCCACAGGTGGAACAAAGGGAGGGTGTATGCAAAGTACACCTTGCATAAAGGTGCGGACATAAGGAAGTGTAGCAACCCTACGCTGAAACCACACTGAGAGGGCAGAAACCTGCACCTTCAGGGAAGCAAGGCGAAGACCGTGATCTAAGCCCGCCTGTAGGAAAGCCAAAACCCTGGATATCCTAAAAACCTGAGGATCATAGCCTCTAGGGCGACACCATTCAAAGAAAGTATGCCACACTCGGTGGTAAATTCTTGCAGAAGCCGGCTTCCGAGCTCTGAGCATGGTGTTAACTACAGAGCTGGAAAAACCCTGGACCTCAAGAGGGCAGTCTCAACAGCCACGCCGTCAAAGACAGACGACCCAGGTCCGGGTGATGGCAAGGACCTTGAGATAACAGGTCCGGACGTAGAGGCAACAGCATCGGAGCGTCTATGGATAGACTCCGGAAGTCTGAGTACCAGTGCCGTCTGGGACACGCTGGAGCTATCAGCAGGAGCGTGCCGCCTTCTTGCTTGAATTTGTGAATCACGTGAGGAAGAAGGGAGAATGGAGGTATGCAAACTGTAAGGTCCACCGGTCTGGCAGAGTGTCTACCACCAGAAGTGCCTCTGTGTCTCTTGTTCTTGACCCGTACACAGGAAACTAGTTGTGTCGGAAGACCATGAGGTCTATCTCTGGAAGGCCCCACTTGTTCACCAGTAGCTGAAACACCTCCTGGTGGAGAGACCACTCTCCTGGATGCATGTCTTGACAGCTGGGAAAGTCTGCTTCCCAGTTGAAAGACTCCTTTTATGAGCACTGCCAAGATGGCAGGGAGATTGCATTCCGCCCATGCTAGCATGCGGGACACCTCTGTCAGGGCCGCCTGACTGCAGATTCCTCCTTGGCGATTTATGCAAGCCACTGTGGTGGCGTTGTCTGACTGCACCTGCACGGGTTTTCCGTGGATGACATGTCTTGCTTATTGGAGAGCCTTGAATACTGCCCTTAGTTCCAAGATGTTTATTAGAAGTGCAGATTCTGTTGGCGTCCACCTTCCCTGAAAGTAGTGTGGACCCGTCACTGCTCTCCAGTCTCAGAGACTGGCGTCCGTCATCAGAAGGACCCAGTCCGCAATCCAAAAGGGACGGCCCCTGTTCAGGTGAGCAGTCTGCAGCCACCAGGCTAGGGACAGACGTTCCTCCGGGGAAAGCACAATTGTCTGTGTCTTTATCCGATTGGGCAACCCATTCCATCTGGAGAGGATCAACCTCTGCAGAGGTCTGGAGTGGAACTGGGCATATTCCACCATGTCGAACATCGACACCATGGAGCCCAGTAACCTCATTGCTGAGTGCACAGACTGCGGAGGCAACTGCGTATCCTTGCCTGTAATGCAGATATCTAGTCTTCTGTCACAAAGATCCTCTGGTATTGGGAGTCCAACAGGGCTCCGAGATGGAGCATCCTCTGTGAGGGAACCAAGGAGGACTTCTTCCCGTTTATCAGCCAGCCATGATTCTGCCGCACAGATATTGTCAGTTGCAGATGGTGCTGAAGGATTTCTGGAGACCCTGCTAACAACATGAGGTCATGCAGATAGGGCAACAGGCGGACCCCCTGCATCCGCAGGTGGGCTGCCATGACCGCCATGACTTTGGTAAATACTCGAGGCGCAGTGGCCAGACCAAAGGGCAGTGCTTGAAACTGAAAATGGCGGTTTAGCACCGCAAACCTGAGGAATTGCTGGTGCGCCAAAACAATAGGGACATGCAGGTAGGCATCCTGAATGTCCATGGACACCATGAAATCCCCAGGTTCCATTGCCAATATAATGGAACAGAGGGTCTGCATCCAGAACAGAGGAACCCTCAAAGACTTGTTTAGGGACTTGAGGCTGAGGATGGGCCGGTAAGACCCATTGGGTTTCTGTACCAGAAAGAGATTCGAGTAATATCCCGTTCCCTGCTGGGATAACAGAACAGGCACTATAACTCCAGCCTGCAGCATAGAGTGCAGCATTTTCTGGGGTTCCAGGGCCTTGACCTGATCTGATGGAAGGCCTGTAGTGAAACAACCTTTGCCGAAAAGGAAAGGGCGTACCCCCGAGAGACCACTTCTCTGACCCAAGTGTCCACGGTAGTCAGATACCAGCACTGGGCGAACTGAAGATGCCGGCCTCCCACTTTGGGGTCCCCCAAGGGGAGGCCCGTCCAACCAGGCTGAAGGCTTATCGTCAAACTTGGGAGTAGGATGTCTTGTACTCCAAGCCTGCTTCTTTGGCTTGGCAGATTTCCTGGTTGCTGACTGCCTAAAAAAGGACTGCACTTTGGACTTACCCTGGGCCCTATAGGGCCGAAAGGACGAAGCACCAGACACTGATGGGACCGTAGCCGATGGCAGACACGCAGACTTAGCTGCTGCCAGAGTAGCCACAATTTTGTCCAGATCAGGGTCAAAGGACCTGTCCATTAAAGGGCAAGCATTCCAAACCCTTTTTGGAATTTGCATCTGCTTTCCAAAAGCACAACCATAGGGTGCTGCAAGCTGCCATGGCTGCCGAGACTCTGGAAGCGAGGAGACCTATGTCCAGGGCTGCCGCATTAATATACATGGCTGAGTCTCTGAGATTGCCCACCAACTCTGCTTGTTCAGTCGACGAGTCAGAGTCCAGAGACAATTCCAAGCTATCAGCCCAGCGCTCCATGGCTCTGGCTACCAAGCACATGGCCATAGCCGGTCTGGACGCCCCTCCAGCAAGGGAATAAATGGATTTTAGGCATATTTCAACCATACAATCCGTGGCATCCTTTAAGGAGGACACGGAGGGCATGGGTAATGTAGCACTCCTCACTAGGCGTGTCACATGAGAATCCACCTGTGGAGGAGTTTCCCACTTGGAAAAAATAATTATCCTCAAAGAAGTATGCAACCGCCAAACGTTTCTGAGGCTGGAATCTGCTACCCGGATTTCTCCACGCCTCCTCTAAATGATCCACCAACTGACCAGATCGAGGAATACAGTGGCATAACCTTTAATACCCTTAAAGAAGGCATATTTAGTTTTGGCCATGGGGGGATCGTCATCTTCAACAACCAAGACCACACGGACTGCCCGTATAATGCCTGGTATATATATTTTAGGCAGACTTAGACCGCCTACTTAGTACGAAGGGGCTCCTGGTCTGAAAGGTCAAAAATGTAAAAGTCATCAGATGTCATGTCATCCTCATCATGCAGAACATTCTGAGACACTACAGGCCGCTTAGCAGGCCACAATGATGACTCCCCCTGTAACACGTCCGTTAGGTGCTGCACCCTATTGGACAGTGAACTCACCCACGCAGGCTCCTGCGAGGCTTGGGGGGGCGAGCTGTATGGGTGAGGACACTACCGACTGCTGTGATAACCCCATTTGGGGCAACGCAGGGGGTGTGGCCAGCTGACCCACAAGGGTTGTAAGTGCCTTAGCAAAACAAGCCCAGGGTGGTTCCTGCACAGGCGCAGTGACAGTAATCGGGCGTGATATCAGAAAACATGCCCTGCATAAACCCTAAGTGGTTACAGCACCCTCCACTATTGGTACATTACATGTGGTACACTTTAGCAGTAGGGAAAAATCACGTTCACTCTCAGACATGATGAGTGCAACGGAGGGTATGTGACCCCCCACAAATAAATGCTTTTATAGTGAGACAATAACTACCCTGCAGCACCGGACCGCAAGGGCTTGTAGCAGAGAAAGGACAGGGATAGTAAAATGGCTGACAGAGTGAAAGTACAGGCAGACAGCGCTAGCAGTAAGTCACATACAATGCAGAAATAACTCCCTGCACTACTAACACTGTAATCAACTACACAGACACAGAGCCTGGTAGGAAACAGTGCTGCATACTCTGACCTTAGCTCGAAAGAGAGGTATGCGGGGGCACCCGGACCACACAGCCACCAGCTTCAGCGTCCAGCAGCGCTTGCACATCTGAATAAAATGGCCGCCGAGGTGCAGAGAGGAGGCGATCCCGGGGAGGAACGCTGAACACTGCCTGCCAAACCGCTGTGGAGAGGCACTGTGCAGTGGGGGAGCCGTCGGCTGTCAGACAGGGAAGGCGCACTCCCCTGGCATACTATTAACCCCTGGAGTGTATCCTCAACGCCGCAGCCCGCTGTCCCTGGTGGTCTAGTGGAAGCGCAGGATCAGTACCTGGCTCCACGTGCATGCCTGTCCCCAGGAAGCCCCCTGCCTGGAGACAAGACTGTGTTATTGGCAGGAACCCTCCGTGGGACCCCGCCGCTTACCTGCCCCCCTTGAATCCGGCCACAGTCCAGGTTATCCGGGGTCACCGCTAGCTGTGACCTCAGATACCTACCAGCATCCCCGGATCAGTACCGGCGTTCTGGACCGGCGGGGTGTAGGAGCGACAGCATGGACATCAGTACTGACTGTCCATGCTCTACAGCTCATCTTGTACAGCCACAGCTGCCTTGAAGAAATTTTCAGGGGCCATTACAGCCCCCCTCTGTTATGGTGATCCGACTTCTGGCCGGGCACCTACAAAACTGGCTTGCCCTGGCTAGGAGGCGGGGTATAGGAGAGGGACCCCAGTGCATCCTGGGAGGCTGAAAATTAACTCTGTGGTCACCTATACCCCAAGGTATCCTGTGGATACCCTATGGACCCTGAAGTAGAAATAACCGCAGAGAGGGAAGGAGAGTGATAGGACAGAGCAACACAGAATTATGGCGGTACAGAGCGGGGGAGGCAGCAGGACAGAGTAGGGGAATGGTGCAGGGCACAGAGCGGAGGAGGCAGCAGCATAGGGTAGGGGAATGGTGCAGGGCACAGAGCAGGGGAGGCAGCAGGACAGGGTAGGGGAATGGTGCAGGGCACAGAGCGGAGGAGGCAGCAGCACAGGATAGGGGAATGGTGCAGGGCACAGAGCAGGGGAGGCAGCAGGACAGGGTAGGGGAATGGTGCAGGGCACAGAGCGGGGGAGGCAGCAGGACAGGGTAGGGGAATGGCGCAGGGTACAGATGTGCAAAAGCAGAATGAGGAAGTAGGGAGAAGGACAGAGCAGGATACAGAGACAGGTCAGCAGATAAAACGCAAAAGTACAGATCATCCAAGCACAGAGACTGGAGGAAGCCATTGTGATATGACGGGAGTGTGGTTATAGCTCTGTGTGTGTGTAAGAAGGTCGAGTTTGTGTGACATTTGCATTGTCTAATATAGAGTATATTTGGGCAAGTAACACACAGTGACATGATGTGAGGAGGAGAGCAGGAGTATAATAGGGGCTGATGGCTCCTGATGTATGACATACACCAGAGAGTGTGAGGAGGAGACTGGTCAGATCTCTGGGCTGGTAACACACAGTGACATGATGTGAGGAGAGCAGGAGTATAATAGGGGCTGATGGATCCTGACTCCCCCACTTGTTAGATAAATTTCTCTCATTAGTCTGTACGGACAGAGGAGGATGTATAATAAGAACGTGTTGTAGTGACTGAACAAGGAGAATATATGACTCTTTTCTGTAATGTGTTTATTACTCACCTGTGCTGATATCTGTAGGGATTTCCTCCTCCTTACACTGCTGATCACCCCTCATATACGTCTCTTCTTCTCCCTCTATATAGTCTGCCTTTATATCAGTCACATACGTCTCTTCTTCTCCCTCTATATCGTCTGCCTTTATATCAGTCACATACGTCTCTTCTTCTCCCTCTATATCTTCTGCCTTCATATCAGTCACATATGTCTCTTTTTCTTCTATATAATTTATCTTAATATTAGTCAGATCTTCACCCTAATTAAATAATAAAAATTGCATAATGTCTGATGTTACTACTTGAAATTACACAGTATAATATCAGTGTATAAGACACTCACATCTTCTCTATAGATCACACAGAGAAAGTCACTTTGGTATATTGGTGTTGGGCATGGGTACCCGGCGGTCGGGATGCCACCACTGGTCAGAATACAGACAGCGGCATCTTGACAGTGAGAATCCCGAATCCCTTAAAGTAAGTATCCCATACCTCCCTACTCGGTGCCTAAATCTAACTTCCCCCTCCCGCATCCTAAACCAGACCCTCCTCCCTTAGTGCCTAACCCTCCCCTAACTGCCGATACTTACCTTCGGGATGCCGGTGGTCGGGATACTGTTGTCGGGATTTCGATGCCGATATTTAGACAGTCGGCATCCCGCACACCAGGATGCTGACTACATCCCATTGTTTAGATCATAAATCCCATCTACCTGATTTTTCTGTGGGGTCCTGTGATTCTCCTCTGTACAATCCTGGGAATAATGAGGACGGGGACATCTCTCTGGGGTATTTCTGTTACTGGGTCCATCTGTAGGAGACACACAGTGACTGAGTACATTGTATATATGTGATTATCAGGTGATGTGTATATATAGGGGGCTCCCATACCTGCTCTCCCCTGTATAATAAATGACAGTCTTTTCTTACCCAGTGATGTGAGGGGCCGGTGATTCTCCATCATTACGTCCTTGCACAAAGCCCTGTGTTCCTCTATATACTCCCCCTCCTGCATGGAGACATAGACAGTGACATCCTGACACCTTATAGGAACCTGACACACACAATGATAGTCATCACCCAGACACATCCCCTGGTGTTACTGTATAATGTCCCATTCCCAGCAGTCACCTCTCCAATCATCACCCAGATACATCCCCTGATGTTACTGTATAATGTCCCATTCCCAGCAGTCACCTCTCCAGTCATCACCCAGACACATCCTCTGGTGTTACTGTATAATGTCCCATTCCCAGCAGTCACCTCTCCAGTCCTCACCCAGACACATCCCCTGGTGTTACTGTATAATGTCCCATTCCCAGCAGTCACCTCTCCAGTCATCACCCAGACACATCCCCTGGTGTTACTGTATACTGTCCCATTCCCAGCAGTCACCTCTCCAGTCCTCACCCAGACACATCCCCTGGTGTTACTGTATAATGCCCCATTCCCAGCAGTCACCTCTCCAATCATCACCCAGATACATCCCCTGATGTTACTGTATAATGTCCCATTCCCAGCAGTCACCTCTCCAGTCATCACCCAGACACATCCCCTGGTGTTACTGTATAATGTCCCATTCCCAGCAGTCACCTCTCCAGTCATCACCCAGACACATCCTCTGGTGTTACTGTATAATGTCCCATTCCCAGCAGTCACCTCTCCAGTCATCACCCAGACACACCCCCTGGTGTTACTGTATAATGTCCCATTCCCAGCAGTCACCTCTCCAGTCATCACCCAGACACATCCCCTGGTGTTACTGTATAATGTCCCATTCCCAGCAGTCACCTCTCCAGTCATCACCCAGACACATCCTCTGGTGTTACTGTATAATGTCCCATTCCCAGCAGTCACCTCTCCAGTCCTCACCCAGACACATCCCCTGGTGTTACTGTATAATGTCCCATTCCCAGCAGTCACCTCTCCAGTCATCACCCAGACACATCCCCTGGTGTTACTGTATAATGTCCCATTCCCAGCAGTCACCTCTCCAGTCATCACCCAGACACATCCTCTGGTGTTACTGTATAATGTCCCATTCCCAGCAGTCACCTCTCCAGTCCTCACCCAGACACATCCCCTGGTGTTACTGTATAATGTCCCATTCCCAGCAGTCACCTCTCCAGTCCTCACCCAGACACATCCCCTGGTGTTACTGTATAATGTCCCATTCCCAGCAGTCACCTCTCCAGTCCTCACCCAGACACATCCCCTGGTGTTACTGTATAATGTCCCATTCCCAGCAGTCACCTCTCCAGTCATCACCCAGACACATCCCCTGGTGTTACTGTATAATGTCCCATTCCCAGCAGTCGCCTCTCCAGTCAGAAGCTGAATTTTCTTGTTGGTGAGTTCCAGGATCTTCTGGTCATTGTGTCTCTCATGTATCAGTGAGTGAGGTGGAGGCACCGTGATGGGGCTCTGGGTCCTGCTCAGTCCTCCTGACACATGGGGATGACTGCTGGGTGTCTCACAGTCACCGGATGTCTTCTTCACTACTGTGTAACCCTGTGTTTTAAGGGAGACATCAATGAGAAAAATCTTTTAATTTGGATTTGTAAGTTTAAGGGGTTAATTATGCAAAAATCTATTAACAGAACCAGTAGTCCATATGTAACAGGAAAGTGGAGTGTATCAAGTGCTTATCACTACTGCAGGACCAGGCTTCTACAGTTAGTTTATTGTTCTGTGTCCTCTGTATGTGGGCAGCCTGAGAATATAAATAGCATAGTGCAAACAGCAATATCACTCTATGGTATTGGCTGGGAAACCACAGAGCACTCAGTAAAGCTACAGGAGTAATAATAATAATAATAATAATAATTAGATGTATTATTTATTTGAATAAATTATATATGTGATGTCACTGTGACACTCCCAGATCCTCTCACCTCCCCAGTCATGTCCCTGTATTATTACTATAGATATAAGTGATGTCACTGTGACACTACCAGATCCCCTCACCTCCCCAGTCATGTCTCTGTATTATTACTATAGATATAAGTGATGTCACTGTGACACTACCAGATCCCCTCACCTCCCCAGTCATGTCTCTGTATTATTACTATAGATATAAGTGATGTCACTGTGACACTCCCAGATCCCCTCACCTCCCCAGTAACGTCTCTGTATTATTACTATAGATATAAGTGATGTCACTGTGACACTCCCAGATCCCCTCACCTCCCCAGTCATGTCCCTGTATTATTACTATAGGTATAAGTGATGTCACTGTGACACTCCCAGATCCCCTCACCTCCCCAGTCATGTCCCTGTATTATTACTATAGATATAAGTGATGTCACTGTGACACTACCAGATCCCCTCACCTCCCCAGTCATGTTTCTGTATTATTACTATAGATATAAGTGATGTCACTGTGACACTCCCAGATCCCCTCACCTCCCCAGTCATGTCCCTGTGTTATTACTATAGATATAAGTGATGTCACTGTGACACTCCCAGATCCCTTCACCTCCCCAGTCATGTCCCTGTATTATTACTATAGATATAAGTGATGTCACTGTGACACTCCCAGATCCTCTCACCTCCCCAGTCATGTCCCTGTATTATTACTATAGATATAAGTGATGTCACTGTGACACTCCCAGATCCCCTCACCTCCCCAGTCATGTCCCTGTATTATTACTATAGAGAATGATGTCACTGTGACACTCCCAGATCCCCTCACCTCCCCAGTCATGTCCCTGTGTTATTACTATAGATATAAGTGATGTCACTGTGACACTCCCAGATCCCTTCACCTCCCCAGTCATGTCCCTGTATTATTACTATAGATATAAGTGATGTCACTGTGACACTCCCAGATCCCCTCACCTCCCCAGTCATGTCCCTGTATTATTACTATAGGTATAAGTGATGTCACTGTGACACTCCCAGATCCCCTCACCTCCCCAGTCATGTCCCTGTATTATTACTATAGAGAATGATGTCACTGTGACACTCCCAGATCCCCCTCACCTCCCCAGTCATGTCCCTGTATTATTACTATAGATATAAGTGATGTCACTGTGACACTCCCAGATCCCCTCACCTCCCCAGTCATGTCCCTGTGTTATTACTATAGATATAAGTGATGTCACTGTGACACTCCCAGATCCCTTCACCTCCCCAGTCATGTCCCTGTATTATTACTATAGATATAAGTGATGTCACTGTGACACTCCCAGATCCTCTCACCTCCCCAGTCATGTCCCTGTATTATTACTATAGATATAAGTGATGTCACTGTGACACTCCCAGATCCCCTCACCTCCCCAGTCATGTCCCTGTATTATTACTATAGAGAATGATGTCACTGTGACACTCCCAGATCCCCTCACCTCCCCAGTCATGTCCCTGTGTTATTACTATAGATATAAGTGATGTCACTGTGACACCCCCAGATCCCCTCACCTCCCCAGTCATGTCCCTGTATTATTACTATAGAGAATGATGTCACTGTGACACTCCCAGATCCCCTCACCTCCCCAGTCATGTCCCTGTGTTATTACTATAGATATAAGTGATGTCACTGTGACACTCCCAGATCCCCTCACCTCCCCAGTCATGTCCCTGTATTATTACTATAGATATAAGTAATGTCACTGTGACACTCCCAGATCCCTTCACCTCCCCAGTCATGTCCCTGTATTATTACTATAGATATAAGTGATGTCACTGTGACACTCCCAGATCCTCTCACCTCCCCAGTCAGCAGGTAGATGATCTCCAGGGTGAGATTTAGTATCCTCTCAGTTATGTGACTTTTGTCCATGTCCAACCTCAGTGATCAG
Source organism: Taudactylus pleione (assembly GCA_031769625.1). NCBI lineage: Eukaryota > Metazoa > Chordata > Amphibia > Anura > Myobatrachidae > Taudactylus > Taudactylus pleione. The sequence continues at coordinate 1,138,947 of JAUIMM010000908.1, forward strand.
CAACACGTCTCACCGTCACGTAACTTCTAGTAAAGATTCTCTAGTTCCTCACGTTTCTAAAAGTAAATATAATTATAATAAATATCAGAGTACATGTAACATATTCATTCAGGAAACACTGAGTAACTATTAAGCCCTCCTCTTTCCTGAGCCATATCACTCACTGATCACTATACACAGGTCACACTAATATCACACACCTGATACACACTGATCATTACACACAGGTCACACTAATATCACACACCTGATACACACTGATCACTATACACAGGACACACACCTCGAACACAATTATCATTATATACAGGTCACACAAATATCAGACACCTGATACACACTGATCACTATACACAGGTCACACACTGATCACTATACACAGGTCACCCTGATATCACACACCTGATACACACTAATCATCACTATACACAGGTCACACACCTGATAACCAGTAATTACTACACATAGTATAATATACACAAGTACACAACACCATATGACAAGATATTTCCCCAGGCCAGACCCCTCACAGCCCACCCACCTTTTCCTCCTCATTCCACCCTCAGGTCATTCTCCCCAGTAACCTAGGCTAAAGTCTCTGCCCCCATCATCTTACCCTACTTCTCTGCTCCCCCTCCCCATTATACACCCTCCGATAGCGCACCACATCTCCCAGCCCAGCCTCTCTCCCCCACTACTGCCCTATTCCTCTGTCTCCTAATATCTGGGCGACTTGTGTACAATCACCCATATTATTTTCTCTGCTCCCACATCTGCAATAATTACTGAGTGTCAGCAGTGTTGTACAGTCTGTGACTCCGCAGCTGTAGTGGGACCATAAGTCCCAGCATGCCATGTCATGCTGGAATACACAGTAAGGATGTACGTTACATGTGTGACAATCCTGCCGGCCATGTTTATGTAGCACAGGGGAGAGGCTGAAGAATTTATTGAAGGATAATCAGTTACTCACTGAGGATCTAGAACAGTGTTTCCTATCTCCAGTCACCAGGGATTCCTAACAGGGCATGTTTTCCATATCTCCATACTGGAGCCTTCATTACTGACTGACAATCTAAATGATCCACAGGTTAGCGATAATTATCTAACAGGTGATTCTGAGGAGACCTGGAAAACATGCACTGTCATGGATCCCTGAGGATTGCAGCTGGGAAACACTGGCACCCTACACACATGACAGTGAGAAAAAGTGCTGGGAGCAGAGGGAGCTCCCTACAGGTTGGCGATAATTAGAGGAATGAAAAGAAAGCTAAGAAATCCTCAGACAGGTGAGGAGTCAGCAGGGCCTATTACAGAGGACGTCTGTGCATCTTATACATCACCCGGTGTACACTATGGTGTCTCTCTGTTTATTCTGTCACTTACACACTAATAACCACCTACTGACGGTACTAACCGCCAGCTACAGCTGATACATCCTGTATGGGGGGGTCTGAGTGCACCGGTCACCTCCCTTTCTCTATAGTCTGCTACCCACCGAGCAGTGACTGCTCCAGCTGTATTATAGTAACACCAGGGTCTGCTCCACCTGTATTATATGTAACACCAGGGTCTGCTCCACCTGTATTATATGTAACACCAGGGTCTGCTCCACCTGTATTATATGTAACACCAGGGTCTGCTCCACCTGTATTATATGTAACACTAATAACCACCTACTGAGGGTACTGACCGCCAGCTACAGCTGATACGTTCTGTATGGGGGGGTCTGAGTGCTCCGGACACCTCCCTTTCTCTATAGTCTGTTACCCACTGAGCAGTGACTACTCCAGCTGTATTATATGTAACACCAGGGTCTACTCCAGCTGTACTATATGCAGGGTTGCATAAAAATGGGATTTTAAAAAATAAAATAAAAAAATAAATAAAAAAATCGGATTTATTTGATTTAAATAAGATTTTTGGGATTTAAATAGGATTTCTTTAAGTAAACTGTTTAATTTTAGATGTTTACACCTTGTTTTAGTAATACATGAACAATTTTTGAAGTGAGAAAAGTAACAAATTGAACACAGTAATAGAATAAATACACACTAAACAGTTGCATCAAGAAGTACAATTAGGCTGAATTTCATGGAATCAGTTGTGTGAGTCTGAGTAAAACATAAACATGTCTTTGTCCACGTCCTCACGTTTGTCCTCAACAGAAAAGGCTCTTACCATGGAACCAGATTAGCTGCTTTTTCATTTCCCAATCTGTTGCGCGTTTGGAATTGTACAAAACCGTACGTTGAAAAAATCCTTTCAATTCCTGCACTTGATGAAACTGAGGTGACCATCTGCTTCATAGGATTTACTACAGAAGTGTCTAACTGAGGTGACCATCTGCTTCATAGGATTTACTACAGAAGTGTCTAACTGAGGTGACCATCTGCTTCATAGGATTTACTACAGAAGTGTCTAACTGAGGTGACATCTGCTTCATAGGATTTACTACAGAAGTGTCTAACTGAGGTGACCATCTGCTTCATAGGATTTACTACAGAAGTGTCTAACTGAGGTGACCATCTGCTTCATAGGATTTACTACAGAAGTGTCTAACTGAGGTGACCATCTGCTTCATAGGATTTACTACAGAAGTGTCTAACTGAGGTGACCATCTGCTTCATAGGATTTACTACAGAAGTGTCTAACTGCGGTGACCATCTGCTTCATAGGATTTACTACAGAAGTGTCTAACTGCGGTGACCATCTGCTTCATAGGATTTACTACAGAAGTGTCTAACTGAGGTGACCATCTGCTTCATAGGATTTACTACAGAAGTGTCTAACTGAGGTGACCATCTGCTTCATAGGATTTACTACAGAAGTGTCTAACTGAGGTGACCATCTGCTTCATAGGATTTACTACAGAAGTGTCTAACTGAGGTGACCATCTGCTTCATAGGATTTACTACAGAAGTGTCTAACTGCGGTGACCATCTGCTTCATAGGATTTACTACAGAAGTGTCTAACTGAGGTGACCATCTGCTTCATAGGATTTACTACAGAAGTGTCTAACTGAGGTGACCATCTGCTTCATAGGATTTACTACAGAAGTGTCTAACTGAGGTGACCATCTGCTTCATAGGATTTACTACAGAAGTGTCTAACTGAGGTGACCATCTGCTTCATAGGATTTACTACAGAAGTGTCTAACTGAGGTGACCATCTGCTTCATAGGATTTACTACAGAAGTGTCTAACTGAGGTGACCATCTGCTTCATAGGATTTACTACAGAAGTGTCTAACTGAGGTGACCTTCTGCTTCATAGGATTTACTACAGAAGTGTCTAACTGAGGTGACCTTCTGCTTCATAGGATTTACTACAGAAGTGTCTAACTAAGGTGACCATCTGCTTCATAGGATTTACTACAGAAGTGTCTAACTGAGGTGACATCTGCTTCATAGGATTTACTACAGAAGTGTCTAACTGCGGTGACCATCTGCTTCAGAGGATTTACTACAGAAGTGTCTAACTAAGGTGACCATCTGCTTCAGAGGATTTACTACAGAAGTGTCTAACTGAGGTGACATCTGCTTCAGAGGATTTACTACAGAAGTGTCTAACTGAGGTGACCATCTGCTTCAGAGGATTTACTACAGAAGTGTCTAACTGACGTGGAGCTGCGTAGGACATCCACCAGGCTAGAGGAGATACTTGGTGTCCACTTCAAACATGTATGGTGCAAATGGTTTCATGGATGCACGAAAGTTGATGATGACCGGCATAATCTGATGATTAATGGCATGAGCAAACTCTATAGCAGTCTCAAATTCAGCAGAACTAAGCTTTGTTTCCCCTGTACCGAGGATCAGATAGATGGGATTATTCTATGTATGTTACATGTGACTGCATCATGTCAGATATATTATTCCATGTGTGTTACATGTGAATGCACCATGTCAGATAAATGTGATTACTCTATGTATGTTACATGTGAATGCATCATGTCAGATATATTATTCCATATGTGTTACATGTGAATGCACCATGTCAGATAGATGGGATTATTCTATGTATGTTACATGTGAATGCACCATGTCAGATATATGGGATTATTCTATGTATGTTACATGTGAATGCATCATGTCAGATATATTATTCCATATGTGTTACATGTGAATGCACCATGTCAGATAGATGGGATTATTCTATGTATGTTACATGTGAATGCACCATGTCAGATATATGGGATTATTCTGGGTGTAGCAGGTATTACCGCCAGCCGCATGGGGGGGGTGCCTAACCCTAACTCACCCCGGGAGCCCTAAAACCTAACCACACACACTGAAACCCTCCCCCGCGGCTGTCCGCGCCCGGTGTACCTTCGTTCGGTATGCCGGACGTCGGTCTTCCGGCATCTGGTTAATGACAGGCGTCTAGTTTTCGAAGCCTGTCATTAGTATAACGCCGGGATTAGAGAGTCTGGAAGCCGTGGGTCGGCATTTAGACCGTCGGCTTCCAGACTACATCCCAATTATTCTATGTATGTTACATAAGAGTGCACCATGTCAGATATATGTGATTATTCTATGTATGTTACATAAGAGTGCACCATGTCAGATATATGTGATTATTCTATGTATGTTACATAAGAGTGCACCATGTCAGATATATGGAATTATCCTATGTATGTTACATGTGACTGCACCACGTCAGATATATGGTATAATTCTATGTATGTTACATGTGAATGCACCATGTCAGATATATGGGATTATCCTATGTATGTTACATGTGACTGCACCACGTCAGATATATGGTATAATTCTATGTATGTTACACGTGAATGCACCATGTCAGATATATGGGATTATTCTATGTATGTTACACGTGAATGGACCATGTCAGATATATGGGATTATTCTATGTATGTTACACGTGAATGCACCATGTCAGATATATGGGATTATCCTATGTATGTTACATGTGACTGCACCACGTCAGATATATGGTATAATTCTATGTATGTTACACGTGAATGCACCATGTCAGATATATGGTATAATTCTATGTATGTTACACGTGAATGCACCATGTCAGATATATGGGATTATCCTATGTATGTTACATGTGACTGCACCATGTCAGATATATGGGATTATTCTATGTATGTTACACGTGAATGGACCATGTCAGATATATGGGATTATTCTATGTATGTTACACGTGAATGGACCATGTCAGATATATGGGATTATTCTATGGGCGGAATTCAATAGTTTACGCGGTCCGGATCTCCCGTCTAAAGTGACAGGAGATCGCGGGCTGCTATTCAATTGTTGCCATTTTTCGCGCTAATCGCGCCCAAAGTCGTCGAGTTTAGCCGCGTAAAGCAGCTACCCCCGACCAAATTGCTGGGCGTGACCGCGAAAAGTGATGTTTGGACGCCCAAACAGGTCACTTTTCGCACAGTTCAGCTCTCACCCCCCTGGGGCTGCGAGCTGAAATGGAGCGCTGACAGTTGATCGCGCCCGACAGGAGCAGCAATTAAAGAGCTCCGCCGGGCGCGATGGGGGCTGGAAACAAATGAATTCTGCCCTATGTATGTTACATGTGACACCATGTCAGATATATGGGATTATTCTAAGTATGTTACATGTGACACCATGTCAGATATATGGGATTATTCTAAGGGTATGCAATCGGGAAGCCGGCAGCCTTAATACTGGCAGCCGGCTTCCCGAATGTCATATCCTGGCGAGGGTGAAATGCCGGGCGTTTAGATGTAGACGCCCGGCATTTCCCCGTTGCCGGGGGACCGGCGCCCGGCATCCCGATCGTAGTGATGCCGGGCGCCGCGAGCGGACAGCCGCGGGGGGGGGGCGGGGGGGGGGTTAGTGTAAGGTTTAGGCCACCCAGGGGGGACTTAGGGTTAGGCACCCCCCAGGGAGGGTTAGGCTAGGGGGAGGGAGGGTTAGGGTTAGGCACCCCCCCGGGGGACTTAGGTTTAGGCAGCGGGGAAGGGGGTGGCTAGGGTTAGGCACTTAGAGGGGAGGTTAGGGTTAGGCACCCCTAAGGAGGGTTAGGGTTAGGGGGGTTAGGTTAGAGAATACTTATCTATCCACGATCGAGATTTCCAGCGCTGTCGGGCTGCCGCTGCCGGGAATCGAACTTTCATACCGATTCCATTCTAAGAGGGGTATTCAATATGAAACATAAACTTCGCTGTCGAAGTTTACGTTTCATATCGGAGATTTTACCTGGGATAAAGTATCGGGCGCGCGCCCGCTTATCCCCGTATTCAATATGAAACTAACGAAAACGGGAGCCTCCGAAGTGGGATTTGCGTAAAGTTACAAATTTTTCTTTAAAAAAATTGTAGGACCCCCCTAAAGTTGTAAAAACACTATGGATCCCCCCGTTTTAGCCTGCAAATATAAGTCGGGGATTTAAACAGCTGTGGCAGGTGCTTTTTTCCCGACATTCAAGAAGTGATGCAGAAGAGCACTTAGGTTATTTTTTTCGTTTTTTTAAGTTGTTCCATCAAATTTGGGGTACATGAAAATGGGTACTAGCATATTTTGATGTCACTAAAGTAAGTTTTTAAAACTTCTGCATTTGTGCACCTGCCGCTATAAATCTATTCTAGAATACACCTGCCGCTAATAATCTATTCTAGAATACACCTGTCGCTATAAATCTATTCTAGAATACACCTGCCGCTAATAATCTATTCTAGAATACACCTGCCGCTAATAATCTATTCTAGAATACACCTGCCGCTATAAATCTATTCTAGAATACACCTGCCGCTATAAATCTATTCTAGAATACACCTGTCGCTATAAACCTATTCTAGAATACACCTGCCGCTAATAATCTATTCTAGAATACACCTGCCGCTAATAATCTATTCTAGAATACATCTGCCGCTAATAATCTATTCTAGAATACACCTGTCGCTAATAATTATTCTAGAATACACCTGCCGCTAATAATCTATTCTAGAATACACCTGCCGCTAATAATCTATTCTAGAATACACCTGCCGCTAATAATCTATTCTAGAATACACCTGCCGCTAATAATCTATTCTAGAATACACCTGCCGCTAATAATCTATTCTAGAATACACCTGACGCTAATAATCTATTCTAGAATACACCTGCCGCTAATAATCTATTCTAGAATACACCTGCCGCTAATAATCTATTCTAGAATACACCTGCCGCTAATAATCTATTCTAGAATACACCTGCCGCATCCTTACAGAATAGCCCTGAACCTATTTCCCTATTGTTTAACAATTTTTTTTTTTCCACCCCAATTTTTAACTCAATTTTTTGGGGTGTCCCTATTTTTTTTTTTTAAACTTTTTTTTGACACAGTTATTTTTTAAATGTCATTCCCAGGGGTGCAGGCTATTTTTTTTAAGCCTGCACCCCTAAACCCCAATTCTGCACTTTTTTTCTACACCTATTCAATGGTGAAAAGTTATCCCCGTTTTTTATCAAAGACTTTTCGAACCTGCGAAAAGTCTTTGAAATTGAATACGGTGTAAAACTAAAACCTGCGATAATGACGTCATAGGTGCGATATTAAGGCAAAAACGGAGTTATCGCACCAATATTGAATTCCCCTATAAGTATGTTACATGTGAATGCACCAGGTCAGATATGAGCACTTGGATAGGTCAGACAATAACATATTATCAGGTGATGGCCGACGCTGTATTATAAAGAGGAAATCTTCCTCCTCACACTTATTGTGAAATATATATATATGAGAAGGTAGCACTCATTGATAATAGGCAAAGGGGGTGCACGGTCCTTAACAAAACATAAACCACTAACACTTCCTGAAGCAGCAAAGTGTAAAAACCAGCACTCACGTTTGGTAGGTAGAAATGTTCCTTTATTCACATAGTGATAAGCAGCAGCCCGACGTCCTTTACCGCTGTAACTGCCCCTGAGGAAAACGGACATTACAGGTGTAAATGTAAGTATATATATTCCCCATACCTCTGAGCACTGGGCCATGATGTATGTGTCTGACCATAAATGATACAGATAATCACTATATACGTCTCCCATCACACATAGCGTTCCCGCTAGGCTGTTTTAGCGGGGCGCGGCGCCCTGCCCTCCTTCTGGAGGGCAAAAAGCGCCCTGCCCTCACAGCCTGCGGGAGCCGTTCTCACCCGCGGGACGCAGTGTCCCGCGGGTGGAGAAATATGCGGTGACCCGGTCACCGCCGGGGAATAGACGCTGGGCGCATGCGCCCGGCATCTATTCTCCCTGTCTGCAGGGCTTGGGGGCTGCCCGGCGTGTCCGTAAGTGCCGGGCACGCCCCCAAGAGTGACGAAAAGGGGACGCGTCTTATAGACACGCCTCCTTTTCCGATGACCACGCCCCCTTCTCGGTCGCGCGCGTGCATGCCCTCTCTAGCTCCGGCGCGCTGCCTCCCGCCGGAGCTAGAAGGAACACTACACACAGCTGGTCAGTGCTGAGGGGTTATTGGCCCTGGTTAGACCAGGCTTTATATATTATCTTTCTGTTACATTCTGTGTATTTCCTGACTTAGGCCCTGATTCAGAACCGGACGCTCTGACAGAGTGCTCGCTCTGAATCAAGGCCGGGCTATTTTTGTTTTAGAACGGCCTCCTGGCCGCTCACATAGCTGTGGGTGACCACCCACAGCTATAGCGAGCGGCCAGGAAGATGGTCGCGATGGTCATGACCATCGGGCTTGCGACAAGACCCCTGTGGTAGGGTCTCGTTGCCGCAAGCCCCAGAGAGATTTCGGCTCTAACAGAGCCGAAATCTCTCCCACTGACATCACTCATGATGTTAGTGGGGCCGCCCCCAAACGGAGGCGTTCACATAGGAACGCCTCCGTTTGGGCAGCCACTCCCCCGGCACGCCCCCTTTGGTAGCGATTGCCCGTCGCTATCCGAATGGTGCGCTCTGGGCCACCATCGACCCGGTTGCGAGCGCTTGCGACCGGGTCTGAATCAGGCCCTTATTGCACTATACAGTTAACACCTCGGTCATTTCTTACTGACACTATTACAGGTTACACTTTATTAGTAGGGTGAGTGCCCCCAAATATAGAGAACTTCCTATTTCTTTTGATATCACCTGTATAATGATAATGCAGCACCAAAGTTTACTCCAGCTGAATATTAGTAACAAAAAGTTCTACTCCACCTGTATTATACCAACACTGCTGTCTGCTCCACTTGTATAATAATGCAACACCAGAGTCTGCTCTACCTAAATTATACCAACACTTGGGTCTGCTCCATCTGTATAAAGAAAATGCAGCACCAGAGGCTGTTCCAGCTGTACTTTTATAACAAAAGGATCTGCTCCACCTGTATTATACCAACACTGGCGTCTGCTCTACCTGTATAATGATAATGCTACCCCAGAAGGATCTACTCCACCTGTATCATATAAACACTGAGGTCTGCTCCACCTGTATGATAATAATAAGGCACCAGATTCTGCTTCTCAAGTATGATAATAAAAAATACCATTACCTGCTGCCAGACACAACAATGGCCGATTTCTGCCTCTTCCCGCTGAGACCCGGAAACTGCAGATACACAAGAAGACACGCCCCTATAGATAGCCACGCCCCTCCCCTCCTCCGTGTAACTATGGCTCCTGTCTGCCCCGCCCCTAATATCATAGTGACCGCCCTCCTCTCATTCCCCTCAGTGCGGTGATTGGCAGAAGCGAGTAGCCAATCAGACGGCACAAAGTAGGAAGGACGTCCTGTAACTAGCGCCACCTGCACCTTCCGCTCACAGCTTCATCACTAGAGTAATAACTGTACAGTGTAATGGTGTCCTCATGTACGGTGACCGGCGGCCATGTTCTTATAGTCTCCCAGTCACAGAGCAGAGGGGGCGGGGCCACAGGGGCTTTAGCTGCCATTTTGTCATAGACATTCCTGACTCAGCCGGAGCCAGGTAACGTGTCCTGTAATTATATTATATTATTATTATATAGGGGAGAGGGGACCGTACAGTGATATATGAGGGGGAATAACACAGCTCCCAGCACACACTGATATGTGGTATTATTATTATTATTATATAGGGGGAGAGGGGACTGTACAGTGATATAAGAGGGGGAATAACACAGCTCCCAGCACACACTGATATGTGGTATTATTATTATATAGGGGAGAGGGGACTGTACAGTGATATAAGAGGGGAAACAACACAGCTCCCAGCACACTGATGTTATTATATGTGAGAGAGGGGTTTTTACAATGACATATGAGGGGGAATAACACACCTCGCAGCACACACTGATATGTGGTATTATTATATAAGGGAGAGAGGACTGTTCAGTGATATATGAGGGGGAATAATACAGCACACAGTTATATATGTGGTATTATTATTATATAGGGGTAGAGGACTGTACAGTGTTGTATGACGGGGATTTACACAGCTGCCGGCAAACACTGATATGTTGTATTTTTATTATATAGGGGAGAGGGGTTCGTAAAGGGTCATTCCATATCAGTTCCCACAAAACAAATGAATTGTCCACCACCAGTCACAGATTTGTACAATTTTTTATTTCATAAGAGAGGATGTAAAATCTCTCGGCTTTCTAATTGTTAGTTTCCGAAACATTGATTTTTCAATTTATTAAACTATTACTAATTGCGACTTATTTATTCAGTTTATTTGAAGTATCATGGCTGTTTATTAAGGAATCACCACAAAATTTGGAGGCTTAAGGTAACCAAATTACTTTATCTGCCTTACTTTTTGAATTGCAGCAAAAATTCCAGATTTTGGAACAGAATTAAAAATGAAAGGTTAAATCAACATTAGATATACCCATTTTTTGGGAATTACTGGAAGACAATATACACTGTCTGCTGACACGTGACCATTACAACAGGTTCCAAACAAGGTGAAAATATTGTTATTGTTGACTCAGCTTCAGTTATGTTTAAGTTTTTACATTTCAAGGTTTATTGTGTAAATTATGGATGCTGTACAACAGTAATCAAATGTCAATTTCATACTTTTATTTTTTTCTCCACTATAAAACAGAGTACCATGCTGATTTTTTTTTATGGTAGTAATGTATACCTTTGTTAAGCACCTAAATAAAATTGAGATATCTAATTTTGATTTAACCTTGTGTTTTTAATTCTGTTCCAAAATCTTTCATCTTTCCTGTAACTCGAAACATAAGACCGATAAAGTAATTTAGTTTGGATTTTAGATTCACAGAAAAAGTAACCTTAGGGGTCCAAATTTCATGGTGATTCCTTAATAAACACCCGTGATACTTCAAATAAAGTGAACAAATAAATAGACATTAGTAAATAGTTTAATAAATTGAAAAATCAATATTTTGGAAACTAAAGGTCAGACTGTTGAGATATTTGGCAGAAATAGTTTTTTTTCACATTATCTGTCAACTAAAAAATTTCTTCGGAAAATTCTGAGATGGGTGGTGGACACACCAGGTTATACTGACGTGAAATGACCCTTCTTCAAATCATCAACATCGGACTCAAATCAATTAAGCTCTTCAGTTCTTCAAAATCGGTTCCAAACCGATCAAGTTCATCAATTCATCAACATTGGATTCAAATCTATCAAGTTCTTCAATTCATCAACAGTCTCAAAATAATCCAGCTTTCAATCAGCATCATCGGTCCCAATCCGAGTCTGCCCATTCCTTCAGTATTTTATGTCCAGTTCCATTCCAACCTCCTGTTCAATAAAGACTTTCTATTCATGTTCTCACCTTCGGGCCCATCATCCACTGCCGTATCTCTACCTCCTCAGATCTATACATGAGGAAGTCCTCGCTAAAGCCACCTAAATTCATCTACATCTCTCAAATATCTTCTTCAACCTCCCACACCTGTTCCAACCCAAACCAACCCTCCGGTGTGGCAATTGTTATGTAACTGGATACTTATAATGATAGCTGTGGAGTCAGGAGAATAGTGAAATATAAATTGTTTATTGAAACAAAAACATAGTCCAAACAATTTACAAAAACAATGGTGCACTCTGTAATCAATGAGGCAGATTCACATGCAGCAATAGGAGGGACAGCTTGCAGAGGCCCAGCTGGCTTTAGCTGCTCACATTATGGAATGGAGATATACAGACTGGATACAAGCAAAGGTAAAAAGCTGCAGGGTAGATGAGACAGACTCACAGACACCAGTGGAGCTGCAGTTTGCAGAAGTCCAGTAGACAGGAGATCAGGTTCAGGCCATGGAATACAATCCAGGGAAAACAATCAATGACCAGCAGGGGGCATGGTGAGGGGCAGGAATAAATAGTCTGTGAGGCAGGTGTTAAAAAGTGGAGTAATATTAACTTCTGTTTGTGAGGAGACAATGTCAGATGCAAAATAAAGGCCAGTGTCCTAACACTGATGTAACTTATTTCTAGTGGCGCAAAGAGCATTTGATATATGTCTTGAAGGAATAAGGACCCCAGCCAGGAGCATTGGTGTAACATTATGCAGTACAGTGCTGTGCGACAGCCCCTGAGGAGTCTAATGGAGCTGCGTCACAGGAAACTCTGACAGAAATGCACCAGGGTTCTATAGTTGGGGGGGAAAGGGGAGACTTACCGGTCACTCAGCATAAAATATCTGACTGTGTTACATGTGTTCTCAGAGATGTCTGTTATATTTATTCTATTTATTTCTAGAAAGTCCTCTGAGGAACCAGAGTCTTTATCACACATCACAAGTTCTGTATTCTCACTGATTCACTGAGGATGGACAAGGACGGGAGTCACCATACTGAGAGGATCTTACAGCTAACCCTGGAGATTATTTACCTCCTAACTGGGGAGGTGAGAGGATCTGGTAGTGTCACAGTGACATGACTTATATCTATAATAATAATAGAGGAACATGACTGGGGAGGTGAGAGGGTCTGGGGGTGTCAGTGTCATCACTTATATCTATAGTAATAATACAGGGACATGACTGGGAAAGTGAGGGGATCTGGGAGTGTCACAGTGACATCACTTATATCTATAGTAATAATACAGGGACATGACTGGGGGGGTGAGGGGATCTGGGAGTGTCACAGTGACATCACTTATATCTATAGTAATAATACAGGGACATGACTGGGGAGGTGAGGGGATCTGGGAGTGTCACAGTGACATCACTTATATCTATAGTAATAATACAGGGACATGACTGGGGGGGTGAGGGGATCTGGGAGTGTCACAGTGACATCACTTATATCTATAGTAATAATAAAGGGACATGACTGGGGAGGTGAGGGGATCTGGGAGTGTCACAGTGACATCACTTATATCTATAGTAATAATACAGGGACATGACTGGGGAGGTGAGGGGATCTGGGAGTGATACAGTGACATCACTTAAATCTATAGTAATAATACAGGGACATGACTGGGGAGGTGAGGGGATTTGGGAGTGTTACAGTGACATCACTTATATCTATAGTAATAATACAGGGACATGACTGGGGAGGTGAGGGGATCTGGGAGTGTCACAGTGACATCACTTATATCTATAGTAATAATACAGGGACATGACTGGGGAGGTGAGGGGATCTGGGAGTGTCCCAGTGACATCACTTAAATCTATAGTAATAATACAGGGAGGTGAGGGATCTGGGAGTGTCAGTTACATCACTTATATCTATAGCAATTATCTAGGTACATGACTGGGGAGGTGAGAGGATCTGGGAGGTGTCACAGTGACATCACTTATATCTATAGTAATAATACAGGGGCATGACTGGGGAGGTGAGGGGATCTGGGAATGTCACCATGACATCACTTATATTTATAGTAATAATACAGGGACATGACTGGGGAGGTGAGGGGATTTGGGAGTGTTACAGTGACATCGCATATCTATAGTAATAATATAGGGAAATGACTGGGGAGGTGATAAGATCTGGTAGTGTCATTGTGACCGCTTATATCTATAGTAATAATACAGGGACATGACTGGGGAGGTGAGGTGATCTGGGAGTGTCACAGAGATAATTTTAATAATACAGAGACATGACTGTGGAGGTAACAGGGATCTGGGAGTGTCACAGTAACATCACATATATCTATAGTAATAACCTAGCAGTAGGGATCCACTCTCAGATATTAGTATCAGTCCCACAATCCTCCCTGGAGTTGGAATTTAGTACATTGCATGCAGTGTATTTTTTTCACTGACACACAGATGTCAAATCTGCAGGAGATACTATATATTCTACAGTTTCCTATGTATAGGAGATTGTTACAAGACTTTTTGTTGTGAAATAGTCTTCATGTATATTATGCAAAGTTATCACCTGAATAAACATCCCCATTTAAGTGGAATTTAATTGACCATCTCATTGATGTCTCCCCTAATACACAGGATTATACAGCAGTGAAGAAGACATTCGGTGAGTGTGAGACACCCAGCAGCCGTCCCCATGTGTCAGGAGGACTCAGCAGGACCCAGAGCCCCATCACGGTGCCTCCACCTCACTCACTGATACATGAGAGAGACAATGATCAGAAGATCCTGGAACTCACCAACAAGAACATTCAGCTGCTGACTGGAGAGGTGACTGCTGGGAATGGGACATTATACAGTAACACCAGGGGATGTGTCTGGGTGATGACTGGAGAGGTGACTGCTGGGAATGGGACATTATACAGTAACACCAGGGGATGTGTCTGGGTGATGACTGGAGAGGTGACTGCTGGGAATGGGACATTATACAGTAACACCAGGGGATGTGTCTGGGTGATGACTGGAGAGGTGACTGCTGGGAATGGGACATTCTACAGTAACACCAGGGGATGTGTCTGGGTGAGGACTGGAGAGGTGACTGCTGGGAATGGGACATTATACAGTAACACCAGGGGATGTGTCTGGGTGATGACTGGAGAGGTGACTGCTGGGATTGGGACATTATACAGTAACACCAGGGGATGTGTCTGGGTGAGGACTGGAGAGGTGACTGCTGGGAATGGGACATTATACAGTAACACCACGGGATGTGTCTGGGTGAGGACTGGAGAGGTGACTGCTGGGAATGGGACATTATACAGTAACACCAGGGGATGTGCCTTGGTGATGACTGTATCATTGTGTGTGTCAGGTTCCTATAAGGTGTCAGGATGTCACTGTCTATGTCTCCATGCAGGAGAAGTATATAGAGGAACACATTGGTCGGTACAAGAACGTGATGATGGAGAAGCACCAGCCCCTCACATCACTGGGTAAGAGGATAGTGCCATTTATTTTACAGGGGAGAACAGGTATGGGGACCCCTTATATACATACATCATCTGATAATCACACATATACAATGTACTCAGTCATTGTGTGTCTCCTACAGATGGACCCAGTAACATAAGTACCCCAGAGAGATGTCCCCGTCCAATTTATTTCCAGGATTGTACAGAGAAGAATCACAAGATTCCTCCGGAACATGAGGTAGCTGAGGTTTAGGGTCTCACCAATATACTATAGTGACTGTCACTATATGTTCTGTAGAGCTGATGTGTGTGTGTTTTATACACCGATATTATACTGTATACTCTCAAATAATGACATCAGACTTTATTCAATTTTTTATTATCTCATTTAATTAGGGTGAAGATCTGATTAATATTAAGATAAATAATCTAGATGGAGAAGAAGGGACATATGTGACTGATAATAAAGCAGAAGATATAAAGGGAAAAGCAGAGACGTATGTGACTGATATGAAGGTAGAATATATAGAGGTAGAAGAAGAGACGTATGTGACTGATATGAAGGCAGAAGATACAGAGGGAGAAGAAGAGACGTATGTGACTGATATGAAGGCAGAAGATATAGATGGAGAAGAAGAGATGTATGTGACTGATATTAAGGCAGAAAATATAGAGGGAGAAGAAGAAACGTATATTATGGATGATCAGCAGTTTACGGAGGAGGAAATACCTACAGATATCAGCACAGGTGAGTAATAAATACATTACAGAAAATAGTCACATACTGTATTCTCCTTTCTCAGTCACTGCTACATTCTCCTCTGTCAGTACAAACTAATGAGTTGAATGTATCTGCACAGTGTGGAGTCAGGAGCCATCAGTCCCTATTATACTACTGCTCTCCCCCTCACATCATGATACTGTTTGTTATCAGCCCAGAAATCTGACCAGTCTCCTCCCCACACTCTCTGGTGTATCTCATACATTAGGAGCCATCAACCCCTATAATTCTCCTGCTCTCCCCCTCACATCATATCACTGTGTGTTACCAGCCCAGAGATCTGACCAGTCTCCTCCCCACACTCTCTGGTGTATCTCATACATCAGGAGCCATCAGCCTCTATTATACTCCTGCTCTCCTCCTCACATCATGTCACTGTGTGTTACCAGCCCAGAGATCTGACCAGTCTCCTCCCCACACTCTCTGGTGTATCTCATACATCAGGAGCCATCAGCCTCTATTATACTCCTGCTCTCCTCCTCACATCATGTCACTGTGTATTACCAGCCCAGAGATCTGACCAGTCTCTTCCCCACACTCTCTGGTGTATCTCATACATTAGGAGCCATCAACCCCTATTATACTCCTGCTCTCCCCCTCACATCATATCACTGTGTGTTACCAGCCCAGAGATCTGACCAGTCTCCTCCTCACACTCTCTGGTGTATCTCATACATCAGGAGCCATCAGCCCCTATAATACTCCTGCTCTCCCCCCTCACATCATGTCACTGTGTGTTACCAGCCCAGAGATCTGACCAGTCTCCTCCTCACACTCTCTGGTGTATCTCATACATCAGGAGCCATCAACCCCTATTATACTCCTGCTCTCCCCCCCTCACATGTCACTGTGTGTTACCAGCCCAAATATGCTCTATATTAGACAATGCAAATGTCACACAAACTCGACCTTCTCACATAACACAGAGCTATAACCACACTCCCGTCATTGCACAATCGCTTCCTCCAGTCTCTGCGCTTGGATGATCTGTACTTTTGCACTTTATCTGCTGACCTGTCTCTGTATCCTGCTCTGTCCTACTGCCTACTTCCTCTTTCTGCTGTTGCCCATCTGTGCCCTGCGCCATTCCCCTACCCTGTCCTGCTGCCTCCCCCGCTCTGTGCCCTGCAGATTCCCTTACCCTGTCCTGCTGCCTCCCCCTGCTCTGTGCCCTGCACCATTCCCCTACCCTCTCCTGCTGCCTCCCCTGCACCATTCCCCTACCCTGTCCTGCTGCCTCCCCTGCTCTGTGCCCTGCATCATTCCCCTACCCTGTCCTGGTGCCTCCCCCGCTCTGTGCCCTGCACCATTCCCCTACCCTCTCCTGCTGCCTCCCCCGCTCTGTGCCCTGCACCATTCCCCTACCCTGTCCTGCTGCCTCCCCTGCACCATTCCCCTACCCTGTCCTGCTGCCTCCCCTGCACCATTCCCCTACCCTGTCCTGCTGCCTCCCCGCTCTGTGCCCTGCACCATTCCCCTACCCTGTCCTGCTGCCTCCCCCGCTCTGTGCCCTGCACCATTCCCCTACCCTCTCCTGCTGCCTCCCCCGCTCTGTGCCCTGCACCATTCCCCTACCCTGTCCTTCTGCCTCCCCTGCACCATTCCCCTACCCTGTCCTGCTGCCTCCCTTGCACCATTCCCCTACCCTGTCCTGCTGCCTCCCCGCTCTGTGCCCTGCATCATTCCCCTACCCTGTCCTGCTGCCTCCCCCGCTCTGTGCCCTGCACCATTCCCCTACCCTCTCCTGCTGCCTCCCCCGCTCTGTGCCCTGCACCATTCCCCTACCCTGTCCTGCTGCCTCCCCTGCACCATTCCCCTACCCTGTACCATTCCCTTACCCTGTCCTGCTGCCTCCCCCGCTCTGCTGCCTCCCCCGCTCTGTGCCCTGCACCATTCCCTACCCTGTCCTGCTGCCTCCCCCGCTCTGTGCCGCCATCATTCTGTGTTGCTCTGTCCTATCGCTCTCCTTCCCTATCAGCGGTTATATACAGTGACTCATTACCCTAAGTTAGTAACATGACTCTGGTGGGAATACTTTCCCTGAGGATGACCAGAGGACCATATAGAGGCTGCTTTTGCTACATATATATCCACCTGGAGAACTTTCTGTAGTGTGAACGCAGTTGTTGGTAATTATCCCACAAATTTCCGGTGTGTACTGTATGTGTGAGGGAGGTCTAGATGGGCATTGTGATTCACCAATGTCACTGGCTAATGAGGCTTCCTGCTCTGTGATGATGGCTAGGGAATATTACCCAGCAAAGTCTGCATTTGGGGGGAGATATACATTGGTGATGTGCCATCTGCCTGTCCCTGGGGATGGATCTAGTAATTCCAAACCAATATGGAATGTTTGGTGTTTGTATGCGTTTCCTCCAACCCTTTAAAATCATAGTGGTAGATTGGATTCTGATACAAATTACCACTAGTGTGTGTACATATGGTAGGGAATATAGTTTGTAAGCTCCACTAGGCCATGGCCTCATGTGAATGACTAAATATTCTCTGTAAGTGCTGATCAGTATGTCTGTGCTATATAAAGAGCTTCTCAGTATGTCTGTGCTATATAAAGAGCTTCTCAGTATGTCTGCGCTGTATAAAGAGCTGTGAGTAATAATAATACAATTTTATTGTATTTCCAGCAAATGGACGCACAAGCAGGAATGAGTTCAAGGGACATCTCATCTTGTCTACAGATATTAAAATAGAAGATAACATCACACAGGAATCTCCAGGAGATAATCCTATTACACTAAATATACATCCAGAACCTCACAGTGCAGATATATCATCTGATCCCTATAATTGCGAGGACTTTTATCCCGATACCTCAGTGTTTGTTACATATAGTGCAGCTCATACACCTAATAAAATATTTCCATGTCCTCCCCCCTCACATGTCACTGTGTGTTACCAGCCCAAATATGCTCTATATTAGACAATGCAAATGTCACACAAACTCGACCTTCTCACACACACAGAGCTATAACCACACTCCCGTCATTGCACAATCGCTTCCTCCAGTCTCTGCGCTTGGATGATCTGTACTTTTGCACTTTATCTGCTGACCTGTCTCTGTATCCTGCTCTGTCCTACTGCCTACTTCCTCTTTCTGCTGTTGCCCATCTGTGCCCTGCGCCATTCCCCTACCCTGTCCTGCTGCCTCCCCCGCTCTGTGCCCTGCAGATTCCCTTACCCTGTCCTGCTGCCTCCCCCTGCTCTGTGCCCTGCACCATGCCCCTACCCTCTCCTTCTGCCTCCCCCACTCTGTGTCCTACACCATTCCCCTACCCTGTCCTGCTGCCTCCCCTGCTCTGTGCCCTGCATCATTCCCCTACCCTGTCCTGGTGCCTCCCCCGCTCTGTGCCCTGCACCATTCCCCTACCCTCTCCTGCTGCCTCCCCCGCTCTGTGCCCTGCACCATTCCCCTACCCTGTCCTGCTGCCTCCCCTGCACCATTCCCCTACCCTGTCCTGCTGCCTCCCCTGCACCATTCCCCTACCCTGTCCTGCTGCCTCCCCGCTCTGTGCCCTGCACCATTCCCCTACCCAGTCCTGCTGCCTCCCCCGCTCTGTGCCCTGCACCATTCCCCTACCCTCTCCTGCTGCCTCCCCCGCTCTGTGCCCTGCACCATTCCCCTACCCTTTCCTGCTGCCTCCCCTGCACCATTCCCCTACCCTGTCCTGCTGCCTCCCCTGCACCATTCCCCTACCCTGTCCTGCTGCCTCCCCACTCTGTGCCCTGCACCATTCCCCTACCCTGTCCTGCTGCCTCCCCCGCTCTGTGCCCTGCACCATTCCCCTACCCTCTCCTGCTGCCTCCCCCGCTCTGTGCCCTGCACCATTCCCCTACCCTGTCCTGCTGCCTCCCCTGCACCATTCCCCTACCCTGTCCTGCTGCCTCCCCTGCACCATTCCCCTACCCTGTCCTGCTGCCTCCCCGCTCTGTGCCCTGCATCATTCCCCTACCCTGTCCTGCTGCCTCCCCCGCTCTGTTCCCTGCACCATTCCCCTACCCTCTCCTGCTGCCTCCCCCGCTCTGTGCCCTGCACCATTCCCCTACCCTGTCCTGCTGCCTCCCCTGCACCATTCCCCTACCCTGTACCATTCCCCTACCCTGTCCTGCTGCCTCCCCCGCTCTGCTGCCTCCCCCGCTCTGTGCCCTGCACCATTCCCTACCCTGTCCTGCTGCCTCCCCCGCTCTGTGCCGCCATCATTCTGTGTTACTCTGCCCTATCGCTCTCCTTCCCTATCAGCGGTTATATACAGTGACTCATTACCCTAAGTTAGTAACATGACTCTGGTGCGAATACTCTCCCTGAGGATGACCAGAGGACCATATAGAGGCTGCTTTTGTTACATATATATCCACCTGGAGAACTTTCTGTAGTGTGAACGCAGTTGTTGGTAATTATCCCACAAATTTCCGGTGTGTACTGTATGTGTGAGGGAGGTCTAGATGGGCATTGTGATTCACCAATGTCACTGGCTAATGAGGCTTCCTGCTCTGTGATGATGGCTAGGGAACATTACCCAGCAAAGTCTGCATTTGGGGGGAGATATACATTGGTGATGTGCCATCTGCCTGTCCCTGGGGATGGATCTAGTAATTCCAAACCAATATGGAATGTTTGGTGTTTGTATGCGTTTCCTCCAACCCTTTAAAATAGTGGTAGATTGGATTCTGATACAAATTACCACTAGTGTGTGTACATATGGTAGGGAATATAGTTTGTAAGCTCCACTAGGCCATGGCCTCATGTGAATGACTAAATATTCTCTGTAAGTGCTGATCAGTATGTCTGTGCTATATAAAGAGCTTCTCAGTATGTCTGTGCTATATAAAGAGCTTCTCAGTATGTCTGCGCTGTATAAAGAGCTGTAAGTAATAATAATACAATTTTATTGTATTTCCAGCAAATGGACGCACAAGCAGGAATGAGTTCAAGGGACATCTCATCTTGTCTACAGATATTAAAATAGAAGATAACATCACACAGGAATCTCCAGGAGATAATCCTATTACACTAAATATACATCCAGAACCTCACAGTGCAGATATATCATCTGATCCCTATAATTGCGAGGACTTTTATCCCGATACCTCAGTGTTTGTTACATATAGTGCAGCTCATACACCTAATAAAATATTTCCATGTCCTGAGTGCGGGAAATGTTTTACATGTAAAACGTTTCTTGTTACACATCAGAGAGGTCACACAGGTGAACAACCATATCCATGTTCTGAGTATGGAAATTTTTTTACACAAAAATCAAATCTTATTACACATCAGAGAAGTCACACAGGTGAGAAACCATTTCCATGTTCTGAGTGTGGGAAATGTTTTACACTTAAGTCAGACCTTTTTAGACATCAGAGAAGTCACACAGGTGAGAAACCATTTCCATGTTCTGAGTGTGGGAAATGTTTTACACGGAAAACAGGTCTTGTTATACATCGGAGACTACACACAGGTGAGAGGCCATTTTCATGCTCTGAGTGTGGGAAATGTTTTTCACATAAATCAGCTCTTGTTAGACATCAGCAGTCACACAAGAGAAAAGCTTTTCTATGAGCTGATACAAAACAAGGTTGTAGCAACACTCCAGTCACACAGTATTGTAACATTTTATATTAAGTTATCTGTAGATAATTGGGATGTGTCATTAATATAAAAAGAGAAGGGATGTACAGCACTGGGGAAACCTAAACAACAATGCATAATTTAAATAGGGCTTGATATAGATGCAAGAAAAATGTACAGTACTTAGTATGAACCCTCCCAAGGTCGGTGACAGATTTCGCCATCATTGCCGTCAGGAGGTGATCTGGATGTTCTAACTGAATTTGCTCCAACCAGATGATTTAAACTAATCAATCAAACTCATCACTGTCACCTGATACCTCTGTGGTCTTTTATACTAGATAGACTAGAACCCTTCACTTGGTCCTAACGACCACCTAGATATTTCTTATACTCCTCTGTATGACTTCACATATGTAATATTCTACCTTTTTATTTATCTATATGTGTGTATAAGTGTATGTATATGTCTATATTATATATATATATATATATATATGTCTGTCCTTATTAGTGTATTTAGGCGTGTGGGTGTGATCATATCATGTGACTCTCTAGTGAACAATATTGCATGATTTTACTATTATCAACATTATAACTATACAATATGGGATATATAATGGTGTGTGTATAACGTGACCTAGATCCCAGTGACATGCATATCTTCACCGTGGTAACTCTTGCTCATTGTTATTGCTGTAACCAGTCATGTGATTGTAGTTTACCACGTGACCGGGTGGAACAAATCATCCAAGCCTCTTACTTTTTTTTTCCACAGAGATCCCCATGAGTGGTGCATTCCAGTCATGTGTGCATGCTTATATCACATGACCGGGTGAATGTGATTACCCAGACTCCCTATCTAGTTTATTCTGGCACTCTGCATTGATTGACTTGATTGGTCCATTCCGATCATGTGCGGTTATATACATCACATGACAGGGACTCGGGACCGGCTGCTTTGCTGCATTAATTGGTAAATTGACCTTTTTGTTCTTACGTTTTATATTGTTTTTACAAACTCATTTGCTGATTATACATTAGGTAATGATTGTCTCCTATGTAATATATTTATTATTATTACATATGACATGGGTAAGTATGATTCCCCACTTGATGCTTGTTTGATCTGCTCCTTGGGTATATAAGGCAGCCATATTATACTGTATGATACACGCTTCTGAAGAGGTTGTGGGTCTAATTCCACACCGAAACGCGTTAGTAACTTTATCCACTGGTCACGGTTGGGCCACTTGTCCTTCCTTATCCGGACCAGGAGTGAAAGCAGGAATGTTGGGACACACAGCGATTACACCGGCCAGCCATCACCCACTGCGAGCTTTCCTGCTAAAGACTGGACGGACTTCTGTCACAGCAACCTGGTAATATAACTATCTGCCAATTGGCCATTACCCGGATGCACCAAACTTCTTTCCATCACCTATTAGCTTGTGACGTTACCATTAATATCTGATTCTCTATTTACTATTATTGGTGCCCACTTATTTGTAATCAGAATTAGCCTGAATATCAGTGACCTGTGTTTTATATGATCTATATGTGTTATGTCTGTAATTTTATCATTTATATGTTCATATTAAATACTATACATTTATGCATCTTTATCAGGCCGTATGTTATTTATTGTTACTTAGATTTCCCTAGCGCTGTACAACCCTCCTCTTTGTATAACGTGTGATATCTTATTCGGGGATGACCCCCATCTGTGTATAGCTGCTATATAACGCCTCATACATCACCTATCAGATCTAATCTTTCCTAATCCTCCATGTGTCAGTAATATAAAACTGGGATAGATCACTCAGGTGACACCTTTAGTATTGTCTTTATTCTATTACATATCTGAACCAGTCTCCGCAGTAATAACAGACCACGTCGTTATATAGGGGATACATTTTATGTATATCAGTCATACACAGAGAAGATAAATACATTATTATACTATTAGATATCAGCACCACTCTCTGCAGTAATAACAGACCACGTCGTTGTTATATAGGGGATACATTTTATGTATATCAGTCATACACGGAGAATTTAAATACATTATTATACTATTAGATATCAGCACCACTCTCTGCAGTAATAACAGACCACGTCATTGTTATATAGGGGATACATTTTATGTATATCAGTCATACACGGAGAAGATAAATACATTATTATACTATTAGATATCAGCACCACTCTCTGCAGTAATAACAGACCACGTCATTGTTATATAGGGGATACATTTTATGTATATCAGTCATACACGGAGAAGATAAATACATTATTATACTATTAGATATCAGCACCACTCTCTGCAGTAATAACAGACCACGTCGTTGTTATATAGGGGATACATTTTATGTATATCAGTCATACACGGAGAAGATAAATACATTATTATACTATTAGATATCTGCACCAGTCTCCGCAGTAATAACAGACCACGTCGTTATATAGGGGACACATTTTATGTATATCAGTCATACACAGAGAAGATAAATACATTATTATACTATTAGATATCAGCACCACTCTCTGCAGTAATAACAGACCACGTCGTTGTTATATAGGGGATACATTTTATGTATATCAGTCATACACGGAGAAGATAAATACATTATTATACTATTAGATATCAGCACCACTCTCTGCAGTAATAACAGACCACATCATTGTTATATAGGGGATACATTTTATGTATATCAGTCATACACAGAGAAGATAAATACATTATTATACTATTAGATATCAGCACCACTCTGCAGTAATAACAGACCACGTCGTTGTTATATAGTGGATACATTTTATGTATATCAGTCATACACAGAGAAGATAAATACATTATTATACTATTAGATATCAGCACCACTCTCTGCAGTAATAACAGATCACGTCGTTGTTATATAGGGGATACATTTTATGTATATCAGTCATACACAGAGAAGATAAATACATTATTATACTATTAGATATCGGCACCACTCTCTGCAGTAATAACAGACCACATCATTGTTATATAGGGGATACATTTTATGTATATCAGTCATACACAGAGAAGATAAATACATTATTATACTATTAGATATCAGCACCACTCTCTGCAGTAATAACAGACCACATCATTGTTATATAGGGGATACATTTTATGTATATCAGTCATACACGGAGAAGATAAATACATTATTATACTATTAGATATCAGCACCACTCTCTGCAGTAATAACAGACCACGTTGTTGTTATATAGGGGATACATTTTATGTATATCAGTCATACACAGAGAAGATAAAAACAAGAGATATGGTAAGAACTTACCTTTGTTATCTCTGTTTCTACGAAGTCCACAGGGTTGACCTTGGGGGATATAGCTGGATCAGGATCCATGGGCACCACACAGTTAAGCTTTTAGCTCCCAGGATGCACTTGGGTCCTCCTCTATATCCCGCCCCCGAGCCATAGGCCCCTCAGTTGGTAAGCAGCCTAGGCCGGAGGAGAATATGGAACAGAGAGAAGGAAGACTGGAACACACAAGAAACCATACTCACAGAAAAAGGAGACGGAAATACCGGTGACCAGCAACACAGCCCATTAGAAGCCAGGTGCGTCAGGGCGGGCGCCCTGTGGACCCTATGGACTTCGTAGAAACAGAGATAACAAAGGTAAGTTCTTACCATATCTCTTGTTTTCTACTTCAGGGTCCATAGGGGGTCCACAGGGTTGACCTTGGGGATGTCCCAAAGCAGTTCAACTAAGGGCGGGGACGCTCCTGTGCAGAAAGGAGAATCCTGCGCCCGAAGGATGCATCCTGAGAGGCAAAGGTGTCAAACGCATAAAATCTTAGAAACGTTTGAACCGAAGACCAAGTGGCTGCCTTACACAGCTGAACAGCTGAGGCACCACGTTTAGCAGCCCAAGAAGGGCCCACAGAACGAGTGGAATGAGCCTTAACAGAGGCTGGAACAGGTAAATGCTCTCGTATCTAAGCCTCCCTAATAACAGAACAAAACCAACGGGCCAAAGTCTGGTTGTTGGCAGGCCAACCCCTCTTATGAAAACCAAAGAGGACAAGCAAGGAGCCGGACTTTCGAACAGAAGCAGTCCGATCAACATAAACTCTGAGAGCACGGACAATGTCCAACGAAGTCTCCCCTGCTGTAAGATCAGGGGACTGAAAGGCTGGGACCACCAGTTCCTGATTGATATGGAACTTAGAGACAACCTTAGGTAAACACTCACGACGAGTGCGAAGCACTGCTCTGTCCTGGAGAAAATAATTAAGAAGGGGGGACTACATGAAAGTGCCCCCAACTCGGAAACCCTCCTTGCTGAAGCAATAGCCAGGAGAAACACAGTTTTAAGCGTTAACCATTTGAGGTCAACTGACTCAAGAGGCTCAAAGGGAGGACCTTGCAGAACTCAAAGAACCACCGCCAAATTCCACAGTGCCACCGGAGGCACAAAGGGTGGCTGAATCCTGAGAACACCCTGGAAAAAAAGTCTGTACGTCCGGTAACATAGCAATTCTACGTTGGTACCAAACCGATAAAGCAGACACGTGCACCTTCAGAGAGGAAAGGCGTAAACCTAAGTCCAAACCCGACTGAAGAAAAGCCAGAATCCTTGAAACTCTGAATACCTGAGGATCATAAGTTTCTGGACTCACACCACTGAAAGTACGTGTGCCACACTCTATGGTAAATCCTTGCAGAAGCAGGCTTGCGTGCCCTCAGCATGGTGGAAATAACGGAACTAGAAAAGCCCCGGGACCTTAAGACGGCCGTCTCAAGAGCCACGCCGTCAAAGACAGACGACCCAGATCCGGGTAAAGGTAGGGCCCCTGAGACAACAAGTCCTGCCGTTGAGGAGGAAGGTACGGAACGTCGATGGACAGACTCTGTAGGTTGGAGTACCACGGACGTCTTGGCCACGCTGGGGCCACCAGTACCAGAGTGCCTCCGTCCTGCTAGAACTTGCGCAGGACCCAAGGCAGAAGGGATATCGGAGGAAACAGATATGCCAGCTGAAACGTCCATCTGACCTACAGAGCGTCCACCAGACTGGCGCCGTCGTCCCTTGTCCTTGACCTGTACACGGGCAACTTGTGATTGTGACGAGAGGCCATCAAGTCCATCTCCGGCAGTCCCTACTTGTCCATGAGTAGTTGGAATACCTCTGGATGAAGCGACCATTCCCCTGGATGCACGTCGTAACGGCTGAGGAAGTCTGCCTCCCAATTGAGGATTCCGGGAATGAAGACTGCAGAGATCGCTGGAAAGTGGCACTCCGCCCAGGTTAGGATGTGAGACACTTCTGCCATCGCAGCCCGGCTGCGAGTTCCTCCCTGGTGATTGATGTACGCCACCGTGGTGGCGTCTGACTGCACTTGCACTGCCCTTCCGTGAAGAGTGGTGCCGGCCGACTGCAGAGCCCTGTACATGGCTCTTAGTTCCAGAACATTGATGGGGAGAGCCGCTTCCTCCGCTGTCCAACGACCCTGAAGTGACAAGGAGCCTGTCACCGCCCCCCAACCCCGAAGACTGGCATCTGTCGTGAGCCGAACCCAGTCCGGGATCCAAAAGGGCCGAACCTCGAGGTGAGCTGTTTAAAGCCACCAATTCAGGGACTGTCGTACATCCGGAGATAGCACCAGGGTCTGTGACCGGATCCGGTGAGGCAACCCATTCCAGTTTGCTAGAATCAGCCTCTGCAGAGGCCTGTAGTGAAACTGGGCAAATTCCACCATGTCGAATGCCGACACCCTGGAACTCAGCACTCTCATTGCCGAGTGTACCGAAAGACTGGCACAATCCAGGCAACTGCGTATCCGCAACTGTAGGGAAGATACCTTTTCTGGAGTTAGAAAGATCCGCTGCTGATGAGAGTCTAGGAGGGCCCCCAGATGGACCATCTGCTGAGATGGGATCAGGGATGACTTCCTCCAATTTATTAACCACCCGTGCATCTGCAGACAAGCCACCGTCAGTTGGAGATGTTGCAGCAGAACCTCCGGAGAGCTTGCCAGCAATAGGAGGTCGTCCAGATACGCTAACAACCGTACCCCCTGGTTCCGAAGGTGGGCAGCCATAACTGCCATCACCTTGGTGAACACCCTCGGCGCTGTGGAGAGCCCGGAACTGGTAGTGACGGTGCAACAGAGCGAACCGCAGACACCTCTGATGTGACGTTGCTATCGGCACATGGAGGTAAGCGTCCTGGATATCCAGGGAGACCATGTAATCCCCTGGTTCCATAGCCAGAATTATGGAACACAAGGTTTCCATTCTGAACCTGGGAATCCTGAGAAACCTGTTCAGAGACTTTAAATTTAGAACGGGTCGATGGGAGCCATTGGGTTTCTGTACCAGAAACAGCAGAATAGTACCCCATCCCATGCTGAGATTGTGGAACAGGTACAATGACCCCTGCAGTCAGCAAGGAGTCTATAGCTTCCCTGATCAGCATAGCCTTGGCTATGTCCTGAGAAGGACTCGTGCAGAAAAACTAGTGAGGCGGTCTGCGCCGAAAAGACAGGGCGTACCCCTGGGAGACCACTTCTCGCACCCAGGCATCAGTGGTGGTATTGAACCAGCTCTGGGCGAAATGAAGAAGTCGGCCTCCCCTCTGGGATCCCCCAGAGGGAGGCCCGTCCCATCAGGCGGAAGGCTTATCTTCCTGTTTGGAAGAGGGACGCCTGGCACTCTAAGCTTGTTTCTTGGACCTAGCCAGTCTATCCACGATCCTATCCAAGTCTGGACCAAAAAGTAATTCCCCATTAAAAGGTAAGGCCTCCAGGCCCTTGTTTGAATCAGCGTCTGCTCTCCAGGACCTCAGCCATAAGGAGCGGCGGGCATGCACAGCCGCAGCCGACACCCTAGAGGTTAGCAGACTAGCGTCCAAGGAAGCTTCTCCAATATAAGAAGCCGCATCACTCATCTGTCCTAGTAATGCCCTCTGGACTTCCTGAGTATCCTCAGGAAAAGTGTCCCCTAAGGCATTGGCCCAACCCTCAATGGCCTTAGCCACCCAGGAAATGGCCATGGACGGGCGAGCAATTGCTCCCGAGAGGGAATAAATAGACTTAAGGCAAGCCTCAACCTTTCTGTCCGTGGGATCCTTTAACGAGGAAACTGACGGTATTGGCAGCGTAGCACTCTTAATAAGGCGTGTGACATGGGAATCCACCGCCGGTGGAGCTACCCACTTCTTACAATGCGCCTCCGGGAATGGATAATTGGAAGCCAACCTCTTTTGAGGCACAAATCTCTTACTGGGTGTCTGCCAAGCCACCGCCATATGATCCGTTAATTGATCAGATAGGGGGAATACCGCCGAAGTCACCTTAGTTTTTTTTTTTTCTTTTTTTAAACTAGGGAATTTCTACTTTGGAACAGGTGCCTCATCCTCTATTAGGAGAATGGCACGCACCGCCCTAACCAGAGCTCGTACATTAATAGACGACCGAGATTCCAACTCCTGAGCCGAGGTGTACGAATCGGAGTCGTCCTGGACATCACCCTCATCTGAGGACCCCTCAGTGTCCGAAATCTGCGCCGCATGCAACTTATGTGCACGCTTGGACGCCCCTGCAGACCTGTCATTGTGCAGCATCGACTGAAAAGTCGAAGATGCAGCTGCCAGACTCTGGACTGAACTGGAGAGCACGTCCACCCATGGTGGAGGAGCTGCCACATTGGTCTTGAAAGGCATCACAGACTGTTGTGTAGCAGGAGTGGCCTGAAAATAGGCAATCCTGAATAAGGGTCCACAGTCTGTGACCCAGAGGAACTCTGCAATAATTGCGGGGTACACTGGTAATGGGAAATGGTAGGCTGGGACAGAGTCCTCGTAGGGACAGCAGACGGAGCCGCAAAGCGGTCCGCCAGAGACACCAGCACCTGTGAAAACATAGCCCATGGTGGCTCCTGTGTCATAGGGGGTCTGGATTGACCAGGAGTCAACTGACACCGCTCATAAAGGCCATCCAGAGATGCCTCTTCCCTATGTGATCCCGCAGAGCAGCGCCTGCAGGAAAACAACACTGGAGTCCCAGAGTGCTCAACTTCACCCTCAGACATAACCAAATATAATGTACAGACAAAATATATATGGCAATAGAGGAAAAAAGAACTGCACTTCCCTGTGTGCTGAACAACAGTCCTGAATATGGCACTGTGTAGCACACAACTGTATGTGACAGACCTCACAAATACTTGATTTATATATGTGAGGTTAGTAGAAAAGCCCCTCCTCCACACCTGTAGGGCTAAGGAAGAAGGAAAGAGATAGATATAAGCTGACAGTAATAAGAGAAAAATACAGACAGCAGCACTAGCAAAAGTCACATACCATGCAGGAAGATATACTCACTGCACCTTTACACTACACTCAACCGCCCAGATTCAGTGTCTGGGAGGGCTATAGTGCTGTGTACGCCGTCCTAACAGGGGAGAGGTACACAGGGGGACCGGTCCGCGTGCTCCCTGAGGGATCTGCGCTGCCACATGTAGAAAAAAATGGCCGCCAGAGACCTCAGAGGAGGAGTGGCCGAGTGAACTGCAGCTCAGGGACGCTAGACATGCAGGCTGAAAAGCGCGCTGAGCTGAGGGGAGGAGCCGCTGAACAGGGAAGGCTTCCTCCCCTGGCTGGCCATTAACCCCAGGGATGCTGGCTTCCCGCTTGCCGGTTATCCCTGGTGGTCTAGTGGTCCCACAGGTTATGGGGGGGCCCGCCGCCACTGCCAGCAGCCTCCGGTCTGTCCCCAGGACCGGAGGCTAAAGGACTGCATTTAAGGTATTCCGCGCGCCGCCGCTAGCCAGCGACGCGCGGCTTACCTGAATCCCCGGCGACTCCGGCAGCAGTCCTGGGAGGTAGACAGAGTCCGGCTAGTACGGACTCTGTCCTCCCGCCACGATCCCCAGATCAGTACTGGCGTCGCGGCGCCAGTCGGGGATCAGAGCGGCAGCGTGGGCGTCTGTA
The DNA here is from genome assembly GCA_031769625.1 of Taudactylus pleione. Lineage (NCBI taxonomy): Eukaryota > Metazoa > Chordata > Amphibia > Anura > Myobatrachidae > Taudactylus > Taudactylus pleione. The sequence goes on from JAUIMM010000908.1 coordinate 1,169,495, forward strand.
CAGACAGCCCTTCGCTGCCGTCTGTAGTAAAAAGAGAAACTAAAATAAATAAAATCTATTAGAAAATAAAAAGCTTCTGGGGGCTGCTCCTGCAGCCCCCCTGCGCGGTGACCGACTCCGGCCGGGCACCAGCTTACACTGAGGTGCCTGTGGCTCGGGGGCGGGATATAGAGGAGGACCAAAGTGCATCCTGGGAGCTAAAAGCTTAACTGTGTGGTGACCATGGATCCTGATCCAGCTATATCCCCCAAGGTCAACCCTGTGGACCCCCTATGGACCCTGAAGTAGAAATACATTATTATACTATTAGATATCGGCACCACTCTCTGCAGTAATAACAGACCACATCGTTGTTATATAGGGGCTACATTTTATGTATATCAGTCATACACAGAGAAGATAAAATACATTATTATACTACTAGATATCAGCACCACTCTCCGCAGTAATAACAGACCACGTCGTTGTTATATAGAGGATACATTTTATGTATATCAGTCATACACAGAGAAGATAAATACATTATTATACTATTAGATATCAGCACCACTCTCTGCAGTAATAACAGACCACGTCATTGTTATATAGGGGATACATTTTATGTATATCAGTCATACACAGAGAAGATAAATACATTATTATACTATTAGATATCAGCACCACTCTCTGCAGTAATAACAGACCACGTCGTTGTTATATAGGGGATACATTTTATGTATATCAGTCATACACAGAGAAGATAAAATACATTATTATACTATTAGATATCAGCACCACTCTCTGCAGTAATAACAGACCACGTCATTGTTATATAGGGGATACATTTTATGTATATCAGTCATACACAGAGAAGATAAATACATTATTATACTATTAGATATCAGCACCACTCTCTGCAGTAATAACAGACCACGTCATTGTTATATAGGGGATACATTTTATGTATATCAGTCATACACAGAGAAGATAAAATACATTATCATTTTTAAAACCAGATTTTATTATGGAAACTTATAAGTAGAACCCAGCTGTTTGCTGCTTTGGAATGGTGGATTTATGGTGATGCACAAACCACAAAGTATTTCTTGGTAGTAGTTAAAAATAAAAAACTAGCTTTTTTTTTACACTTTGTTGCAATTCAATGAAAACTGTTTTTGCCTATTTGTCGAGATTATTTTAGTCTTTTTAGGCGAAATAAGGAAACTAATGGTATTTTTTTTGAAAAAACAAGATATTGTGTGGGCACTGCATAAATAATACAAAACACAGATAATTATTGATCTGGCTGCTTCTCTTAACAACACATCAATATCTATCCCACAGACCTTCATAGACTATGTGAGATAATGTATATAGTGCTGCCAAGGTGGTCACTGGTGAGGGTACATAGACTATGTGATATAATGTGTATAGTGCTGCCAAGGTGGTCACTGGTGAGGGTACATAGACTATGTGATATAATGTGTATAGTGCTGAAGAGCGGCGTTGCCAAGGTGGTCACTGGTGAGGGTACATAGACTATGTGATATAATGTGTATAGTGCTGAAGAGCGGCGCTGCCAAGGTGGTCACTGGTGAGGGTACATAGACTATGTGATATGTGTATAGTGCTGAAGAGCGGCGCTGCCAAGGTGGTCACTGGTGAGGGTACATAGACTATGTGATGTATATTATGGTGTTACAGATAATGACTGTAACTGTACGTTCCTTATATATATTACTCATCCCGAGGTCATTATTACCCATCTCTCTCCCATGGATGGATTATACTGATCAGCGTGTGCTCGTCACAGATACATGTAATATATAAGAGGATCCAGCAATGTGTAGTGTTTTATGCTGATCACAGTAAGCTCAGTTCATTTGGGGTATTGTACAGGTGACGTGTACCCGCCCCCAAGGTGCAAATTATAATGCGAACCCAGACTCACTGTAAAGCAAAATATAGGCCACTTATACAGGTAACTATAGCTGGTATAAGAAATATTACTGGTGAGTGATGATGGCGTACCTCACTTACACTGACAGTAGTGACACCAAACATGTACAGGTGTCTATGCAAATGGGAGATGGAAATCACATGTGTACAGTACTCACCACTATGCATACTCTGCCTCTCATATACAGGTATCATTAGCTGGTATAAGTAATGTTACTGGTATTAGCAGTCAGTGATGATGGCGTACCTCACTTACACTGACAGTAGTGACACCAAACATGTATGTGTGTCTATGCAAATGGGAGATGGAAATCACATGTGTACTGTACTCACCGCTATGCATACTCTGCCTCTCATATACAGGTATCATTAGCTGGTATAAGTAATGTTACTGGTATTAGCAGTCAGTGATGATGGCGTACCTCACTTACACATATAAAGGTATCATTAGCTGGTATAACAGTGAGATCCGTCTGTGCCTCTGTGTTTAAAAAATGAAAACTAGCATAACATTAGAAATAAAAATGGTGTGGCCCCCTCCCCAGAAGAACAACCAGCACTGGGCTTTGGATCCCCAGTACTGGTTGTGTTAAATACAGGGGACAAATAATGTAGGGGTCCCCCCATATTAAGCACAACCAGCACAAGGCTATTCAGAACCAGCCCTGGTTTCCAAAATACAGGGGACAAACAACTAAGGCATCCCCTGCATTAAGCACAACCAGCACTGGGCTTTGTGCCGGTCCTGTTTCTGGAAATACAATGGAAAAAATGCGTAAGAGTTCCCCTGTAAATGCCAGAACCAGCACCGGACTGTTTAGCGGGGGGTAATGCCGCAGCCAGGAAAACCCTTTCACTAAGTCCCCCAGCCAAAGCTTTACCCCTGACTGCTAGTCAGTCCAGGCTGGGTATCCCTAGGGAGCTTGGGACCCCAATAAAGGGGTCCCCCTCTCCAGGGCACCCCAGGCCTAGCCTGATAGCCCGGGGCTTTCCCCTGCACCCCTGGCTGGTGGGTGCCGGGTTGATAGAGTAATGTGGTGTAAAAAAGTAGATAATATTGTTTTTTGCTGTTAAACTACAGTTCCCAGCAAACCTCCCCCTCATGCTGGTACTTGGAGAACCACAAGTTTCCAGTATACAGGGCATTACAGGCCCGCTGGTACCTGTAGTTTCACAGCAAAATATATATATTTTAAAATCACAGAACAGGGTGCTGGAGATAGTTCCGGGCTATCAGCTTAGGCCTGGGGTGCCCTGGAGAGGGGGACCTCTTTATTGGGGAAGTCCCTAGCTCCCAAGGGATCCCCGGCCTGGGCTGACTAGCAGTCAGGGGTAATGCTTTGGCTGGGAGGGCCTGGTAAAAGGCTTTCCCTGGCTGTGGCATTACCCCCTGCTGGTATTTACAGGGGAACCCTACGCATTTTTCCCCCCGTATTTCCAGAAACAGGACCGGCTCAGAGCCCAGTGCTATGTACGCTTAATACAGGGGACACCTACGTCTTTTGTCCCTGTATTTTGGCAACCAGGGCTGGTTCTGAATAGCCTGGTGCTGGTTGTGCTTAAAATAAGGGAATCCTATGATGTTTATCCCCTGTATTTACCACAACCAGTACTGGGGCTCCAAAGCTGGTGCTGGTTGTTCTTTTGGGGAGGGGTCCATGCTGTTTTTTTTTGTTACACTGGTTTTCACTGCTTCATTTTTTAAACACAGAAGGACAGATGAATCTCATTGATCTTGTGTGCGCGTCTGTTTATTTATTTACACACAGATGCATGTAGAAAAAGTTGTTCTATTTGAGATTCCTATTTGGGTTCTTTTTTGTGTGTTGTGCAGCCAATTTGCACTATATTTCAGCCGTTAAAACAAATACGAATATTTAGTAAATGTGCAGGTCCTATTGCTTTCTATGGCAAAGTACTGCAGAGTTGTTCTGGTGGTGTCTGAAAACGTTACAGGTATTGTCGGCAGAGTTTTAGACATCAAATGGAGCAAAGTTGGTAGAGTTTAGCCTTTAGTAGATTCTGAATATGCATTTAACGGACAAATTTGCCCCATTCATTGTCATTTGACCTTAGTAAATTTACCCCTTAGATTCTTCTTACAGAGAAACACACATGATAGCAGTGTCACTTGTTAGATGGCTTTTACTGATGAAAATGTTCTATCATCACATTTCCCAAATCAACATATGGCTCCCTAACATTAAGCTACCATTACCACCTCTCTATCACCTAGCCGACCAGTTCAGCATCAGGAGCACCTTCCCACTGAATCCCACAATCCTTTATGCTTCAAAAACACCAATCAGACCCTTGTGGTGCAGCTGTTTTAAAGGTTTCCATCAGGGAACAAGAACATTGTTACTCGTTTTTCATTGTTCCACGGAATGTTCTTTAAAGCAAAACATGGCAAAGAACCCTCTTTGCCACAAACCTTTCATCCTTAGCTTCGCCATGCATGATGAAGTAGACCCTTTCATTGAAAAGGATTTTCCTTTTCCCAACTCCCCCTCACTTAAATTTCACCAACTTAGCTGTCCTGTGCAGCGCAAACTTCCTTGAGCTTGCATTGATGTTTTTTTCCCGAGAGCCCAAGTTTTGATTTTCCCATTAGACCTTCTGTAATCTCTTCAGGTAGGGGTCGAGAACCCTATCACTGCACAAGGGCTTGATGCATTTGCACACCATTTGCCCTTTTAAGTGGGCACTTGGTCAAACCCCTTGTTACCTGGATTATAGGAGTGTATGGAGTCTTGGGCATCAGAACCCCTCTTTTGCTGCCCCTGTAACCTTATAGGTGTTGCTTTACTTTTGCCTCTGGGACTACAGGAAGGGGTACCCAGGGAACTCTATAAGTAGGTCTAGATACAGTCTGTTGGCAGACTGTGCAAGCTTGGCAGTATCTCTTGTCATGCGGATGCCTGGCCAGTAAAACCTCTAGATTACCCAACAGAGTTTCTCCTCTCCCAAATGCCCTCCCTTGGGGTGTACATGGACCGCTGCCAATATCAAAGGAACATGTACCCGTGGCATCAAGCAGTTTATTTCCCTTGAACCACCACTACCCTACATAGCAGGTCCTCTTCTATTCTAAAGTATGGTTCTCTTTCAGCCAGTCCCACATTCATTTTCACAATACTTTTATATGCACTTGACAATGCACAATCCTTCAATCGTTCTTTAATAAAGTCTGGGAGTGTTGCAGTCTTGGATACAGGAGCCCAGTTTTCTCAAACAGCTGGCCAGGTTTCTCCTTTCTAATATCCTTTTGCAAGCAGGCCTTCTTCACACCTTCTGATGTGTGATTGCAGCCAAAGCCTGGCAACCAAGCTCCAGATCTTGCTGCTTTATTTCTCTGTCTGGTTCCGGAAAGTGAGCAACAGGATCATGTAGGGTTGGACGTCCAGCCGGTAAATCAGTTGCCGGTATGTCTGGACCAATCCATTCGAGTATAATCTCCTGGAAAAGTGGTAGTTTAACCCCAGAATAAGGGGGTACGCCAACCTTGGTGCATACTCCCCAGTGGCCCCATGGACACACACGGCCTTTACTGGTGGCAGCTGGTCCATCAGTTCTTCTGGAACCAAAGTGCTGTACACCAGGGTGATTTCACTGCCTGAATCCGTCAAGGTCCACAACGTCTGTTGCTCTTTCAGGACTGGCACCTGGAAGAGAAGTGGGCTATCCAGGGATGAAGACATGGTCACACAGACAGGGAACGTGAGGCCTCATAGCCCCACCGAACAATTCATTGGTTCCTGCCCATTTGGACAACTCCTTTGAAAGTGCCCTGGTTCGCCACACTTAAAGTACCCTTCTGAGGTCACTCTCTGCTCAGTGCCAACATCTTGTGCTGATTATTTTCTGAATATAGGCCTGACAACCTTCTCTGCTGTCTGGGCACACAATGGTCAATTGCCAGGACTTTCAGGATACTGTCTGGTTGATTTTGTTTTGGCTCTAACCAAGGCTGGGTTAACTTCGCCAGATCGACTGAGCATGCGTTGAGGACCCCAGCCTATATCACCAGTCATAGAAATGCAGTGCTTTCCCTGGTCCCGTCACCCCTACCCACACCAGAATTGCAGCTTTTAGCTGCTGATAATTTGCCATCTGGGCTTCAGGCATATCCACAGAGGCCAGTTGTGCTTTGCCCGTTTGTGCCACCCTAAACCTCCATTGGCAATTTAAGCCAAATTGCCGTACTCTCAAAGGACAACAGAAATGCCTCAACATTGTCTGATGGTGTCATCTTTTGGATCATGTCAATCCTGCATTCATCCAGTAACAGCTAACTGACCACTGCCTGCATCAATTTGTTCACCCTCATCCTTCCTCCTGTCTGCTCAACAAACATTTACTTTTCCCTACCAGACTTACACTTCATCTTCTTTGCTAAGAGACTCTCACACCAGACCCTTACTTCTTCCACCAATTCCTCTTTTCTGCTTAGAGACCTTAAAACTTCCTCCTTTCTGACCAAATCCTCACCCTTACTCCAATATTACTCTTAAACTTCCTCCTCTTTGCTCACCAGACCAAGCTTCCCCCTCTGCTTACCAGACCCTCACCATTCCTCCTGTCTGTTCACTAGACCCTTTCTTCCTCCTGTCTGCTCACCATACCCTTACTCTTCTTCTCACCAAACTCTAAAGCATCTTCCTCTCTACTCACCACACCCTTACTCTTTCTTCCAACTGCTCACCAGACACTCACCTCTTCTCACCAGACTCTTACCCTTCCACTTCTCTACTCATCAGATCTTCGTCCCTTCCTCCTGTCTGCTCACTAGACCCTTACTTCTCTCCACCAATCAGATGTTCACACTTCCTTTACTCTACTGAGACACTTACCCTTCCACTTGTCTGCTCATCAGACTCTCAAGCTTCCTAATCACTTTACCAGATCCTTACCCTTCTCCTATCTGCTCACCAGACCCTCACCCTTCCTCCTCTGCTCACCAGACTCTCACCCTTCCTCCTCTGCTCACCAGACCCTCACCCTTCCTCCTCTGCTTACCAGACCATCACCCTTCCTTCTCTATGTTCACCAAACCCTCACCCTTCCTACTCTACTCACCATATCCTCACCCTTCCTCCTTTGCTCCCTAGGCTCTCCTTCTTCTTGATAACATGCCACAGGTGCTCCTCTAAGGTCACATGGGATGTGACTGGATAAATGACTACCTGTTGTCACATCTCTTGTGACTGCCAGACTAGGGGTCAATCCACCTTTCCATAACAGAAAAAAAAATAATTCTGATGATTTTTTTATTAGTTTGATTGAAATGCATAAAATATATAACATGTAGCCCAATAAGAGACACCAATTTGAAAAGTAGACAAAGTAACATGAAATGAGGGCCCTGTGTCTTCTCTGAAGTCAGGATGATGGAGATATGGGCATTACAAATCACCTTCTCTTGAATTCTTTATGCTTTCTTTAGTATAGAGTGATCACCAGACAATAACTACTAAGGGGGCATAGTGACTGAAAGTGCCAGAATGGGAAAGAGGCAGCACATTTAATGTCCACCCCCATTCAAGTAAGTGTGCCCTTGAATTTATTGAAGTTAGAATTGTAGAGATCCTCCCCCATCCCTGGACTACATAATGATTTCTACATCATATAAGCTTATTGTCTGATGAACAAACTGATCACAGATAACTAAAGAGAACACAAATATTAAAAAACGAGACTCCCTTCTTTCAAATGAGGTATCCCAAGCATTTTTAGGTAACAGAATGAGGGAGATAGCCTTATAGCCATTCCCAGACTCTGAAGGGATGGGGCTTGATGAGGTCATTGGGTACTGCAGTAATGATGTAATCATGCCGTGCCTCCTCCTTTGGCCACCAACAGCAGTAAGGTAAGTTTCCTCCCCCTTTAATCCTGCTGTGCTGAGGATGATTGGGTCTCGTCCTCAGCACTATTGATGTACATGCTAAGGACAAGTCCCACTCTTCCTTAAGACTGAAGGGGTTGATTAGAAAGTATGAACAATTTAATAGTGTCCTACTTTCCCGTTATAACTGTAGCCCATTGTCAGGATTAATTATTAGAATACTATATAACAATGCAGTCTTATTATTGTGGAGTGATGCCTGTACTAACTTTATGTTGGTAACGTACATTTCATCTATGAATGTGTATAATAATTAAATAACTTCTTAATGTACTGTATGATTAGATATTTGAATTGCTCTCTATAAAAGGCATTTAGTATGTGTATCATATCTATCACCTCAGGATAATTGCTTAACTCATGTGAATTTTCTGATGGTCAACAAGGTGTGGCTTTTGTTTAAAACATTTCCCACACTCAGAGCATGGAAATGGCCTCTCACCTGTATGACTTCTCTGATGTATAATAAGATCTGATTTATGTGTAAAAGACTTCCCACACTCAGAACACAGAAATGGTCGTTCACCTGTGTGACTTCTCTGATGTCTAACAAGATCTGATTTCTGTGTAAAACATTTCCCACACTCAGAGCATGGAAATGGCCTCTCACCTGTGTGACTTCTCTGATGTGTAACAAGATCTGATTTCTGTGTAAAAGACTTCCCACACTCAAAACATGGAAATGGTCGTTCACCTGTGTGACTTCTTTGATGTTTAACAAGATCTGATTTCCATGGAAAACATTTCCCACACTCAAAACATGGAAATGGCTTCTCACCTGTGTGACTTCTCTGATGTCTAACAAGATGTGAATGGCGTGTAAAACATTTTCCACACTCAGAGCATGGAAAAGGCCTTTCACCTGTGTGATGTCTCTGATGTTTAGCAAGATTTGATTGATCTGTAAAACAGTTCCCACACTCAGAGCATTGAAATGGTTTCTCACCTGTGTGAGTTCTCTGATGTGTAACAAGATTTGATTTTTGTGTAAAACATTTCCCACACTCAGAACATGGAAAATATTTTTCACCTGTATGAGTTCTCTCATGGCAAATAAGGTGTATTTCCTGCAAAAACCACTTCCTACACTTAGAACATGCAAATGTTTTTTTTGCACCTGTGTGACTTCTCTGATGTGTAACAAGCTGTGATTTCCATGTAAAAAATTCCCCACACTCAGAACATGGAAATGGCGTCCCAATTGTGTGAATTCTCTGATGTGAAACAAGATTTGATTTCTGTGTAAAGCATTTCCCACACTGAGAACATGGAAATGGTTTCTCACCTGTGTGAAGTCTCTGATGTGTAACAAGATTTGATTTATCTGTAAAACCTTTCCCACACTGAGAACATGGAAATGGTTTCTCACCTGTGTGACTTCTCTGATGTATAATAAGAGATGATTTCTTTAAAAAACATTGACCACACACAGCACATGGATATATTTTTGTACCTGTATGGGCTGCACTATGTGTAGCAATATCTGAGTTATCAGGATAAATGCCATTATTATTGTTAGAGGCATCAGATGATAACATTGAACTGTGAAGTATTGGATGTATATTTTGGAGAAGAATGCCTTCTCCTGGAAAACCTTGTATGAAGATGTTATCTTTAATGTCACAATCTGGAAACAAAATGAGATGTCCCTCCCAGGTATTTCTGCTGTTTTCTCCATCTGCTGGAAATTAATAGAAATAAACATTTTACTGTACAATGAGTAGCAGATTATAAAGCCCCAGAGGTTCATACATTCATAAGTTAATTTTAATTTGCAATATAAGTACACTTCATTACCATTATATATATATATATATATATATATATATAGCCAATATAACTTGCTGATTGAAAACCTATTCTTCATTCTAGCACCCTGCATGTGTCACAGCCCGTGTAGTTGCTCTTTCCTGCCTGGGGTGTCGCTCTCTGCTCTGGTGCTTCTAGCACACTCTGCTGATGCAACAAACTGCTTAGATACAGACCAGAGAGTGCTAGAAGCACCAAATCAGAAAGCAACACACCAGGCAGGACAGAGGAACTGCACTGGGTGTATCAGGTGCAGGGTGTTAGAATGAACACTACCACACAACCTCCTACCACACTGATTAGCATCTTCCAAGTGTTTTTTTGCAAAGTTCAAACAAGACAGAGTGTGACACTTTTTTAAAAGGAAAATACAATTTTTGCATTGACCATTTGTACATGTCAACCTTCGTCCATGTCGACCTTGTCTGTGTCAACCTTTTGTCCCTGTCGACCTATTGCCTGTCTAATCTGTTGTCTATTTTTTTCTTGTAGCTCTTTTATACCAAAGCCACCTAAACAATATACCATAATGGGCAGTTGACTCATTTAGATGACTATAGTTATTGCCCCAGTGTGCTGAGTGTTACCTGCTGATATTAAGCAGTTTGTGTGCTAGAAGCACCAGAGCAGAGAGTGACATCCCATGCAGGATAGAGGAACTGCACAGGTTTTAACAGATGCAGGGTGCTAGAATGAAGACCACAAAACCACTCACATGGCTTACACCCAGCCAGAGTGACATACAGACAGCGCAGCCACATTGCTCACCAAAGTCTGCATTGTAAATCTGAGAAACATTTATCAGCCATGTAAATTGCCCAGGCAGCATCATGAGACAGGAAACCTCATGTACCAGTACTGTGCGATGTTACTTAGATGGTATAGCTGGTATCTGTCTAAATAAACATGGGTGCACAACAGGGGGGCTTCCTGAGCACCCATAAACCTCCCCTGGTGGTCCATGTTCTTCTACACACTGGTCACGATGTAATACCGTGATTTGTGGGTCTGTGGGGGGGGGGGGGGGGGGGCAATTTGACGCAATTCTATGAGAACCACATCATTTTGGTGACGTACAATGTCCAGCCCTGCCTCATTCAACAAAGTGTAAGAGTGGGTGTGATATAACACATTACACAAACAAAACCACTTAGCAGGTGCTAATATATTGATGAAATAAAATAAAAAGTATATAAGGAGCTGCAAAACAGAAAATGAGCCTAAGCTCAAAATGTGACTACAGAATAGTCACTGGGATTACAGAAATGGATTTATTTTGCACTTATTATATAGTGAATAGAAAATAACCATATATAAATATATTGGATATGGTAGAAGATCAAGACGCCAATTGAATTAACATATAATTTTATATGTGTCTATAAGGTTTCTAGAGCGCCAGTAATTAGTGATGTGCCTAGAAATAATCGTTTGAATCAAATATGTACAGCACACAAATATCAAGTAGCCTTCCCCCCCACAACAACGGGGTGTCAGCTCAACCTAATCTGTGAATAAGTCTAGGTCAAAGACTTCTACAACAATATGGGAACAATGTGATCAGGTCAGAGCGCCTTAAAGTGCTAAAAGTGCATCAAATAAATAAAAGTGACTGATGTTTACCAGTTAAAAAACATAGGACTATAATTTAAAGTGCAAAGTAGAATATGACCAGAAATATATATATAAAAAGATATTTAATGTAAACACACATAAAAACATAGATAAAAATACAATAATAATGACAATGGACATATACGCATGGATAATAGATGAAATAAATAAATAAAATGGAAATTTCAATAAAAGTGCATATGACTGGATATCTTATCTTAGTTCAGGTATATAGGAAGATATAGTCAAGCAGGGTACAGGCTTCCAACGCGTTTCGTCTCCAGCGGACTTCTTCATGGGGATCCCCCTTGTATTTTTATGTGTGTTTACATTAAATATCTTTTTATATATATATATTTCTGGTCATATTCTACTTTGCACTTTAAATTATAGTCCTATGTTTTTTAACTAGTAAACCTCAGTCACTTTTATTTATTTGATGCACTTTTAGCACTTTAAGGCGCTCTGACCTGATCACCTTGTTCCCATATAATTTTATATATTGAATAAAAATAACAGTACCTTAATACCAATAAAACAGCACTTAATATAGCACAATTGTATCATAAAAATAGCAGCAATCCACGTAAATGGAATCTAATGGGCTATAGTGAGTGACCTAGAAAGTCCACATCTGAACCATCGATGGTAGATTTATAAATTAGTAAACATGTCTGTCCTAATAGAGATCTCACCACATCCAAGTGCAGAAACGTATATATCAGAGTCCGCTCCTCTTTGATAAAGCCTCCTGAAGGGAAGCGAAACGCGTCAGTGAACACCTATTGCTTTTGTGTTTGCTATTGGAAGAGTGACCGCTAACTTGCTAGTATCCCGCTCTCTGATATCCATCTACAGATAAAACCGGAGGACTGCAGTAACAGGGGCTACTCACCTACACACCATCACGGGGGCCGTCACAAGCTGACATTACTTCTGCCCACAGAGCTGCTCATATCATAGGACCCCAAGCTGTCTCCCTACACACAGTGTTACTGCAGCCCAGGGCGGCTTGTACTACTGCAGATTCGGAGACCTGTGAGTGTAGGAGTGGACTCTGATATACGTTTCTGCACTTGGATGTGGTGAGATCCCTATTAGGACAGACAAATGTTTACTAATTTACTAATCTACCATCGATGGTTCAGATGTGGACTTTCTATGTCACTCGCTAGAGCCCATTAGATTCCATTTACGTGGATTGCTGCTATTTTTATGATACAATTGTGTTATACTAAGTGCTGTTTTATTGGTATTAAGGAGGTTATTTTTATTCAATATATAAAATTATATGTTAATTCAATTGGCGTCTTGATCTTATTTGCTGTTCTACCATATTCAATAAAATTATATATGGTTATTTTCTATTCACTAATTAGCGCAAAACGAATCCATTTTTGTGATATAACATACGGTATATGTGTCTGTGTGTTATATATAATATATAGGTCTATGTTTGTGTTGTATGTAAAATGTGTATATGTATGTGTGTTATATATAATATATAGGTCTATGTTTGTGTTGTATGTATAATATGTGCATATGTGTGTGTATAACAAGGGAAGGTGAGTGATAAAACATACGGTATGTGTGTCTGTGTGTTATATATATATATCTATGTTTGTGTTGTATGTATAATATGTGTATATGTGTGCGTGTGTATAACAAGGGAAGGTGAGTGATATAACATACTGTATATGTCTGTATGTTATATATAATATTGTTGATGTTAAAAAGTCAGTATTGCCTGAAATAAAGGAATTATTAAGGATTTATGCTAATATGTGTTTGTAGCTTTTACAGATTCAGATTTATATGGGTTAAAAAAAAGTATTTTATAATTGAAAAACAAGTCATAGAACTGACGTTTTTCTGGACTACGTGATATGTGAAGTTGGACGCCTGTCAGACTGTGGCGTGATAGATTTGAGCCTATTTTCATGTTTGCTTGAAGAGATAACCCCAACCTCATACGATGTCAGAGATAACAGACGCATCATCTGATATTGATTACTTATTTACTAAGAACCTCAAACACCATTACATGCATTATTGTATATTGTCACAACCCTTTCCTATGCATCAACCAATCAAATATCTCAATTGTAATATACATGTAAACACCCTCTAGTTAATGATTTTGTAATTTATGTAACTATTGTGTATAAAATCCCTTTCCTCTGGTACATTGCCAGAGAGATCTGACTGATACTCCACGTTACTATGCGCAGAAAAGCGGAGGTATTGCTTTAATAATACCTATATCTGTTTTATCACATTCGGACAGTCTATGAATTCTAACTCTAGCAATATATATGTTTGTGTTGTATGTATAATATGTGTGTGTGTGTATATCAAGGGAAGGTGAGTGATATAACATACTGTATATATGTCTGTGTTATATATAATATATATGTCTATGTTTGTGTTGTATGTATAATATCTGTATGTGTGTATATGTGTATAACAAGGGAAGGTGAGTGATAGCGTTCCCGCTAGGCTGTTTTAGCGGGGCTCGGCGCCCTGCCCTCTTTCTGGAGGGCAAAAAGCGCCCTGCCCTAACAGCCTGCGGGAACCGTCTTCACCCGCGGGTCGCAGTGTCCCGCGGGTGAAGAAATGTGCGGTGACCCGGTCACCGCCGGAGAATAGACGCCGGGCGCATGCGCCCGGCATCTATTCTCCCTGTCTGCAGGGCTTGGGGGCTGCCCGGCGTGTCCGTAAGTGCCGGGCACGCCCCCAAGAGTTCCGAAAAGGGGTCGCGTCTTTCGATGACCGCGTCCCCTTCTCGGTCGCGCGCGCACGAACGTGCCCTCTCTAGCTCCAGCGCCCTGCCTCGCGCCAGAGCTAGAGTGAACACTAGAGTGATATAACATACTGTATGTGTGTGTTATATATATATATATATATATATATATATATATACACACAGGTTGAGTCTCCCATATCCAAAATGCTTGGGACCATGGGTATTTTGGATAATGGAATATTCCGTATTTTGGAATATATACATACCATAATGAAATATCTTGGGAATGGGACCCCAATATACACACAGAATGCATTTATGTTTCATATACACCTTATACACACAGCCTGAAGGTAATTTTATACAATATTTTTAATAATTTGTGCCTCAGACAAAGTTTGTGTACATTGAACCATCAAAAATCAAAGGTTTCATTATCCGAGTCATGCCAAAATTATTCCGTATTTCGGAATATTTTGATATGGGAGACTCAACCTGTATATGTTTGTGTTGTATGTGTGTATAACAAGGGAAGGTGAGTGATATAACATACTGTATGTGTCTGTGTGTTATATATAATATATGTCTATGTTTGTGTTGTATGTATAATATGTGTGTGTGTGTATAACAAGGGAAGGTGAGTGATATAACATACTGTATGTGTCTGTGTGTTATATATAATATATGTCTATGTTTGTGTTGTATGTATAATATGTGTGTGTGTGTATAACAAGGGAAGGTGAGTGATATAACATACTGTATGTGTCTGTGTGTTATATATAATATATGTCTATGTTTGTGTTGTATGTATAATATGTGTGTGTGTGTATAACAAGGGAAGGTGAGTGATATAACATACTGTATGTGTCTGTGTGTTATAGGTATAATATGTGTATAACAAGGGAAGGTGAGTGATATAACATACTGTATATGTCTGTGTGTTATATATAATATATATGTCTATGTTTGTGTTATATGTATATGTGTGTGTGTGTGTGTGTGTGTGTATAACAAGGGAAGGTGAGTAATATAACATACTGTATATGTGTCTGTGTGTTATAGGTATAATATGTGTATAACAAGGGAAGGTGAGTGATATAACATACTGTATATGTCTGTGTGTTATATATAATATATATGTCTATGTTTGTGTTATATGTATATGTGTGTACGTTTGTAAAACAAGGGAAGGTGAGTGATATAACATACTGTATATGTCTGTGTTATATATAATATATATGTCTATGTTTGTGTTATATGTATATGTGTATATGTGTGTACGTGTGTAAAACAAGGGAAGGTGAGTGATATAACATACTGTATATGTGTGTTATAGGTATAATATGTGTATGTGTATAACAAGGGAAGGTGAGTGATATAACATACTGTATATGTCTGTGTGTTATATATAATATATATGTCTATGTTTGTGTTATATGTATATGTGTGTGTGTGTGTGTGTGTGTGTATAACAAGGGAAGGTGAGTAATATAACATACTGTATATGTGTCTGTGTGTTATAGGTATAATATGTGTATAACAAGGGAAGGTGAGTGATATAACATACTGTATATGTCTGTGTGTTATATATAATATATATGTCTATGTTTGTGTTATATGTATATGTGTGTACGTTTGTAAAACAAGGGAAGGTGAGTGATATAACATACTGTATATGTCTGTGTGTTATATATAATATATATGTCTATGTTTGTGTTATATGTATATGTGTATATGTGTGTACGTGTGTAAAACAAGGGAAGGTGAGTGATATAACATACTGTATATGTCTGTGTGTTATATATAATATATATGTCTATGTTTGTGTTATATGTATATGTGTATATGTGTGTACGTGTGTAAAACAAGGGAAGGTGAGTGATATAACATACTGCAGTGGTTCTCAAACTCGATCCCACACAGGTCACGTTTTCCAGGTCACCCAGCAGGTGCACAGGGGTATACATTACTCACTGACACATTTTAAAAGATCCACAGGTGGAGCTAATTTCACTTGTGATTCTTTCAGGAGACCTGCAAAACATGCACCGTTTTGGGTCCCGAGGACCGAGTTTGAGAACCTGTGACATACTGTATATGTGTGTTATAGGTATAATATGTGTATGTGTATAACAAGGGAAGGTGAGTGATATAACATACTGTATATGTGTGTTATAGGTATAATTATGTGTGTGTGTATAACAAGGGAAGGTGAGTGATATAACATACTGTATATGTGTGTTATAGGTATAATATGCGTATGTGTATAACAAGGGAAGGTGAGTGATATAACATACTGTATATATGTGTGTTATAGGTATAATATGTGTATGTGTATAACAAGGGAAGGTGAGTGATATAACATACTGTATGTGTCTGTGTGTTATATATAATATATATGTCTATGTTTGTGTTATGTGTATATGTGTGTACGTGTGTAAAACAAGGGAAGATGAGTGATATAACATACTGTATATGTGTATGTGTGTTATAGGTATAATATGTGTATAACAAGGGAAGGTGAGTTATATAACATACTGTATATGTCTGTGTGTTATATATAATATATATGTCTATGTTTGTGTTATGTGTATATGTGTGTACGTGTGTAAAACAAGGGAAGATGAGTGATATAACATACTGTATATGTGTATGTGTGTTATAGGTATAATATGTGTATAACAAGGGAAGGTGAGTGATATAACATACTGTATATGTCTGTGTGTTATATATAATATATATGTCTATGTTTGTGTTATATGTATATGTGTATATGTGTGTACGTGTGTAAAACAAGGGAAGGTGAGTGATATAACATACTGCAGTGGTTCTCAAACTCGATCCTCAGGACCCCACACAGGTCACGTTTTCCAGGTCACCCAGCAGGTGCACAGGGGTATACATTACTCACTGACACATTTTAAAAGATCCACAGGTGGAGCTAATTTCACTTGTGATTCTTTCAGGAGACCTGCAAAACATGCACCGTTTTGGGTCCCGAGGACCGAGTTTGAGAACCTGTGACATACTGTATATGTGTCTTATAGGTATAATATGTGTATGTGTATAACAAGGGAAGGTGAGTGATATAACATACTGTATGTGTGTGTGTTATAGGTATAATATGTGTATGTGTATAACAAGGGAAGGGGAGTGATATAACATACTGTATATGTGTGTTATAGGTATAATATGTGTATGTGTATAACAAGGGAAGGTGAGCGATATAACATACTGTATATGTGTGTTATAGGTATAATATGTGTATGTGTATAACAAGGGAAGGTGAGCGATATAACATACTGTATATGTGTGTTATAGGTATAATATGTGTATGTGTATAACAAGGGAAGGTGAGTGATATAACATACTGTATGTGTGTGTTATAGGTATAATATGTGTATGTGTATAACAAGGGAAGGTGAGTGATATAACATACTGTATGTGTGTGTGTTATAGGTATAATATGTGTATGTGTATAACAAGGGAAGGGAAGTGATATAACATACTGTATATGTGTGTTATAGGTATAATATGTGTATGTGTATAACAAGGGAAGGTGAGCGATATAACATACTGTATATGTGTGTTATAGGTATAATATGTGTATGTGTATAACAAGGGAAGGTGAGCGATATAACATACTGTATATGTGTGTTATAGGTATAATATGTGTATGTGTATAACAAGGGAAGGTGAGTGATATAACATACTGTATGTGTGTGTTATAGGTATAATATGTGTATGTGTATAACAAGGGAAGGTGAGTGATATAACATACTGTATGTGTGTGTGTTATAGGTATAATATGTGTATGTGTATAACAAGGGAAGGGAAGTGATATAACATACTGTATATGTGTGTTATAGGTATAATATGTGTATGTGTATAACAAGGGAAGGTGAGTGATATAACATACTGTATATGTGTGTGTTATAGGTATAATATGTGTATGTGTATAACAAGGGAAGGTGAGTGATATAACATACTGTATATGTGTGTTATAGGTATAATATGTGTATGTGTATAACAAGGGAAGGTGAGTGATATAACATACTGTATATGTGTGTTATAGGTATAATATGTGTATGTGTATAACAAGGGAAGGTGAGTGATATAACATACTGTATATGTGTGTTATAGGTATAATATGTGTATGTGTATAACAAGGGAAGGTGAGTGATATAACATACTGTATATGTGTGTTATAGGTATAATATGTGTATGTGTATAACAAGGGAAGGGGAGTGATATAACATACTGTATATGTGTGTTATAGGTATAATATGTGTATGTGTATAACAAGGGAAGGTGAGTGATATAACATACTGTATATGTGTGTTATAGGTATAATATGTGTATAACAAGGGAAGGTG
This sequence comes from Taudactylus pleione, assembly GCA_031769625.1. Lineage (NCBI taxonomy): Eukaryota > Metazoa > Chordata > Amphibia > Anura > Myobatrachidae > Taudactylus > Taudactylus pleione. The sequence continues at coordinate 1,187,883 of JAUIMM010000908.1, forward strand.
AGTGATATAACATACTGTATATGTGTGTTATAGGTATAATATGTGTATGTGTATAACAAGGGAAGGTGAGTGATATAACATACTGTATATGTGTGTGTTATAGGTATAATATGTGTATGTGTATGTGTATAACAAGGGAAGGTGAGTGATATAACATACTGTATGTGTGTGTTATAGGTATAATATGTGTATGTGTATAACAAGGGAAGGTGAGTGATATAACATACTCAGGGCTGGCGCTACCACTAGGCATACTTAGGTAGTTGCCTAAGAGCGCCGGCCCTGCAGGGCGGTAGTGCGGACGGTACATAAGTGCCGTCCGCACTACACTAGGAACAAACACACAGCCGCCAGCGCCAGCAGCTGTGTGTTTGTTTTAACAGCCGATGAGAGTCAGTCAGACTCTCATCGGCTGCTGCGCCCACTGCTGGAGCCGGGCTGGAGCTCACTCATGAGCTCCATCGTCCGGCTCCTGCAGTGGGTGATGGGAGAGACGTCATGACGTTTCTCCCATCATGCAGAGCACCCGCCCGGGGGACAGAGGAGCGGACACCGGAGCGGGGATTAAGGTAAGTGCAGTTTTTTTTTTTTTTAACGTGTGTTTCTGTCTGGGATTACTGCTGGGGGGAGGTTACTACTGGGGGCATCGCACTACTACTGGGGGAAGGTTACTACTGGGGGCATTGCACTACTACTGGGGGGCACTGCTGGGGGGAGGTTACTACTGGGGGGCACTGCTAGGGGGATGTTACTACTGGGGGCACCACACTACTACTGGGGGGCACTGCTGGGGGGAGGTTACTACTGAGGGCACCGCACTACTACTGGGGGGCACTGCTGGGGGGAAGTTACTACTGGGGGCACCGCTCTACTACTGGGGGCACTGCTGGGGGAGGTTACTACTGGGGGCACTGCACTATTATTGGGGGCACTGCTGGGGGGAGGTTACTACTGGGGGCACCACACTACTACTGGGGGCACTGCTGGGGGGGGGAGATCACTACTGGGGACACTGCTGGGGGGAGGCTAGTACTGGGGGCATGAATACCATGAGGGCATTGCTGGGAGGAGGCTAGTACTGGGGGCACAACTACTACTGGGGGCACTGCTGGGGGAGGCTAGTACTGGGGCCACTGCTGGGGGGAGGCTACTACTGGGGGCACAACTACTACTGGGGCCACTGCTGGGGGGAGGCTACTACTGGGGGCATTGCACTGGGGGGGTTAGTACTGGGGGCACTATATAAGAGGCACTGCACAGGGGGGGACTAGTACTGGGGACACTAAATAAGGGGCACTGCACAGGGGGGACTACTACTGGGGACATTGTATAAGGGGTACTGCATAGGGGGACCACTACTGGAAGAACGGCATAGGGGGCCACTACTGGGGGCACTGTGTAAGGGCTTGTGTAGCTATCCGAAATGGGGGGGGGGTCTCGGCGCAAGGCTGAAGAAATGCCTAGGGTGCCAGGAAACCTTGCACTTGCCCTGAACATACTGCATATGTCTGTGTGTTATATATAATATACATGTCTATGTTTGTATTATATGTATAATATGTGTATATGTGTGTATAGCAAGGGAAGGTGAGTGAAGTCACTCACCTTTCAAAACCAAGAGTACATCTGACCCGCCATCGACAATCCCATCGATTGAAATGTTTATACAATTTGTACAATTAGATACTTTACCAAGATTAATACAAGAACTATTTTATCATAATCTCAGTAAAGAAGAGATTGCACCATCCAGACATCGCACAATAACACGGATGTCATAACTCACACACCGATACAGGCAGAGGAATTGTGATCCCTGTAACTCTGACTATGACAATGACGTCAGGAGACAAGTGACTGACACTACTTGTTACACAACAATGTATGACCCCACTGGTTTATATAAGAGACGGTCTGATTCTATCATTCACATGGGTTTGTCCAATAGATGGATCAATGAGCATTAAGTGCCTAACCCAAGATCTTCCCATATATCCATTGCTATATATACTGCTGATAATACACAAAGCCCTGACCCAGCCCCCGGCAGGTCCATTATTTCCTCACAAGGCTCTGAGCTAGACGTGGTCTCAGATTGTAGACTACTTTCTACAGCCAGTAATACAGAGCACACCGTACATATATAATACAGGTCACACTGTACATATAAGGGAGACATGTGACTCTTACACAGCCAGTAATACAGATCAAACCGTACATATATAATACAGGTCACACCGTACATATAAGGGAGACGTGTGACTCTTACACAGCCAGTAATACAGGTCACACCGTACATATAAGGGAGACGTGTGATTCTTACACAGCCAGTAATACAGATCACACCGTACATATAAGGGAGACGTGTGACTCTTACACAGCCAGTAATACAGATCACACCGTACATATATAATACAGGTCACACCGTACATATAAGGGAGACATGTGACTCTTACACAGCCAGCAATACAGGTCACACCGTACATATAAGGGAGACGTGTGACTCTTACACAGCCAGTAATACAGGTCACACCGTACATATAAGGGAGACGTGTGATTCTTACACAGCCAGTAATACAGATCACACCGTACATATAAGGGAGACGTGTGACTCTTACACAGCCAGTAATACAGGTCACACCGTACATATAAGGGAGAGACGTGTGACTCTTACACAGCCAGCAATACAGGTCACACCGTACATATAAGGGAGACGTGTGACTATTACACAGCCAGTAATACAGATCACACCGTACATATAAGGGAGACGTGTGACTCTTACACAGCCAGTAATACAGATCACACCGTACATATAAGGGAGACGTGTGACTCTTACACAGCCAGTAATACAGATCACACCGTACATATATAATACAGATCACACCGTACATATAAGGGAGACGTGTGACTCTTACACAGCCAGTAATACAGATCACACCGTACATATAAGGGAGACGTGTGATTCTTACACAGCCAGTAATACAGATCACACCGTACATATAAGGGAGACGTGTGACTCTTACACAGCCAGTAATACAGGTCACACCGTACATATAAGGGAGAGACGTGTGACTCTTACACAGCCAGCAATACAGGTCACACCGTACATATAAGGGAGACGTGTGACTATTACACAGCCAGTAATACAGATCACACCGTACATATAAGGGAGACATGTGACTCTTACACAGCCAGTAATACAGATCACACCGTACATATAAGGGAGACGTGTGACTCTTACACAGCCAGTAATACAGATCACACCGTACATATATAATACAGATCACACCGTACATATAAGGGAGACGTGTGACTCTTACACAGCCAGTAATACAGATCACACCGTACATATATAATACAGGTCACACCGTACATATAAGGGAGACGTGTGACTCTTACACAGCCAGTAATACAGATCACACCGTACATATAAGGGAGACGTGTGACTCTTACACAGCCAGTAATACAGATCACACCGTACATATAAGGGAGACGTGTGACTCTTACACAGCCAGTAATACAGAGCACACCGTACATATAAGGGAGACGTGTGACTCTTACACAGCCAGTAATACAGATCACACCGTACATATAGGGGAGACATGTGACTCTTACACAGCCAGTAATACAGGTCACACCGTACATATAAGGGAGACATGTGACTCTTACACAGCTAAAAGATTGTGGTCACCCACCAGGTGTCTTCTATAGCCAATATATTGCATAATGTGTACCCAGCTTAAGATGTAGTTTGCCATTACTAGCTGTGTCCAAAGTGTGTGAGGAGGAGACTGGTCAGATCTCTGGGCTGGGAACACACAGTGACATGATGTGAGGGGGAGAGCA